>VTPC01002795.1:16582-52518 GCA_011009095.1 Ignelater luminosus | reverse complement strand
AAAAATAAAATACTGCAAAATCATAAACAAAATAAAATCACACCATGCATTTTTAATTTATTCTAAGAAATATTGTACGAGCCATAAAAGCGTGAATGAGCAGTAGCAATGGGCACAGTATTAGTTGCAGCTTCAACAGCAGATTTAATAAGGCGTTGATTAGGAGTGAAGTTTTTACTTTTACGTAGAAAGCTGTGATGCTTTGTACCATGCTTTGATGGCAACTTCTTACTATACTCACTGTAATTATCTTTATTAGAAGTTTGCGTTTGTGATGTTTCATACTGATTTGGTCTTCGTCCACTGAAGTCTCTTATTTCTGGATTTGCACCTGCAAAATGTTTTTTTGTGTTCCGAATGTATTTTCTTGTTTATTATGCTATATACATACGATAAACTTCGACGAGCAAATTGTATACCTTCTTGTGACCAAATTGAACCGCCATGTGTAATGGTGTATAACCCTAAAATCGAAATTCACATAAATATATAGTAAAAAACTTTTTCTCTTTTTTACATAGGTATTGAATTGAATCAATGAATCAATAAAGTAAAAAAGTGTTACTTTCCACCTAATATTAAGAAGAGAAGGTCCACCTTATGGTACCCACAGCATGTTGTAACTTATAAGTTAGAAATCTACAGCTTCCAAAGATTGTTCTTTGTAAGGCACATATTAGAGGCATCCAGTTAAAGAGGTTTGTTGTAGTAAAGAAAAGTTACTTACAGCAACTGATATCAACAATCGTTACTATAACATACAGTGGAAACCTCATAAGTCAAATTTCTGTAACTTGAATTTCTCTTCAACTCGAAATTTATTGCGGCCCCTTGCACTTCAATACCAATTGCACGTAATTTTCCATAACTCGTATTTTCTACAACTCGAACTAATAATCGCGCCCTTTGGATTTCGAGTTATGGAGGTTCCACTGTATTTCATTGAGTGGGTGCATATTACATCCTGATCTTGCTTGCTGTAGAATCATTCAACTTAAAATATTATAATTTGCTTATTTTGGAGATGAATTTACCAATGTTTTGTATCTTTGTACCTTTTTTCAACGAACTCCGAAGGAGTCGTTACTGAATTTCCGAAGTCTGTCTGTCTGTAATGTCTGTCCGCATTTTTTGTCAAATTTTGAAATTTTGACTTCAGATTTGGATTCTACATCAAAAACCAAAGACGACGTGGTGTATTCGTTTTTTAATAACTCTTCGGGAACAAGGTCAAAATGGTCGCCAAAAATTGGAAAATTTTCAAGATTTTTTTTACTTTAGAATCGTATTCTTCATCAAAAAATAAGAGAAACGTATACTTTTAGTTTTTTGATATCACCTCGGGAACTTGGTCAAAATAGCCACCGAAGTTTGAAAAAAAGTTTCAAAACAGAGTTCGTTGTAGTTATGCTTTGCATTCCCAGATGTTTTATCATGAATTTTTCTAAATGGAATGCCTACTTGATTTCAGTACCAGCATATAGTATGTAGTTCCGTTTACATGCTTTTCAGCGATATATGGATGCAGATAGTTATTCTTTTGCTTTCAGTAATTATTAGATAAAATGCTTTTTTATGTTTTAAAAGGATTACTGATGAGGGCTCTTGTAAAAAACAAAGTGCTGATTAGTTCAGGGCTTGTTTGGGTTCTAGGATCCAATGAGTTATCTGGTTGCAACAAGAAAGCAGAAGAATTATTCAGATGGAGAGCCAAAAGATATAGTGTGCATAGTAGTAAGGTGGTGGTACAGTGGGAGGAAACTGCTGACTTGAAGAGTTGCTTGAGACTGAGGAGAATTGAAGGTAATGACTTCTTATATGGAGTGAATGGCAGTGATGGCTGGTCGACAAACTTGGGTAGTTGTGGAGTGGCAGGCCTGAGGAGCCTCAAGCTCAGGTGCCTTATAGAAGGAAGACGGTCATGCCTGCAAAGGGTTGAAAAAGGTTGTGAAGGTAGAACCTAGAATCTCGTAGCCAAGCTGATACAGTGGTATAAAAAGATTAAGACATAGAAGATTGGAGACTGCATTCTACTTGCTGGGTAGTCTAATTCCTTCTCTGCAGCTACTACTAATTGTTACTTAGGGAGTTCTCAAGCTTCTGTTTGTTGGATAAATGATTAGGTCATCCTTATCACAACATAGATCATTCTTGTTGTTGATGAACATGACTTTGTTTCTTGCTTTTTGCCTCAACTATAACGTTTACTTTATCAATATTTGTGTCATTTAACATTGCAATTCCAGTAAAATAAGCATAAATACAGCATTCTGAATTTTTAAAACTTTGCATATGACTTGAGTAACGAATCTCTATGAGTATTTACTGTTGATTCCAGAGATAGAGAGTTCGTCTTCAACCGTGTTTGGACTTTACAGTGAGATTAAGATATTATTTGATTTTTAGAAATGCCAGAAAAACTTTTGCAGTACAATTGTATTCTTTAAACTAAGCGGACATTTAGCCATCGGTTTCTGTCTCTTCTATCATTTTCTTCAGGTTCATGTTCAGTTATATTGCTTTTTAATATTTTTCTTCGTTTTAGTTCTATATCTTCCTTTCTTCTTTTTCTTTTCTGGCTGTTCTCATTTATGCAATTTTTTGACTATCGCTGAAGGCTTATCCTTTGGATATGATCAAACATTACAGTTGTTTTGCTCTATTAGATCAGTTAAATGATGTTGAATTTCCACCTCTCTCTTATTTCTTTATGATTTCTTTTTTCATAACTAAACCTTTTCTCTTTTTATTATGTTATTCTTCCACAATTCTTTTGTCATATGTCTATAGTATGTATAGAACAAGACGTCAGTCATTAAAATATACAAAACGTTCCTGTAGTAGAATTACGTGTCATGTTTCTCAACCACTCTGTATAGAAAAGATGATGTGGTGAAATTAAAGATTTTACAAACAAAATGCCTAGTATTATACCAGGGCGAATTGTCAGATTTGCGGACGCTTTACAAGAAACAAGAAATAACAAGAAAATAGTCAAGTCTATAGGGCGTCTAAAGAAATTTTATAGGCCACTTGTTTATTGAACAACCTGTATAGTCAGAAATAGTTCTGGAAATTGCAAATAATCGCTTTGTATAATTATCTTTAGGACACCTTGTATATCTAGGATTTAAGTTTCTGTTTTAAATAAATATCAAGGCATACCTACCGTATTTCCTTCATAAAAATATCTTTCTACGGTATTAGTAGATAATTTAAAATTACAAATCGTTTTATTAACTCAATGTATACTTTGGATTTGGATTGAAATTTATTCTACATATAAAACGAATTACCTATTACAGTAAAGCAGTAAAGCAGTAAAGAGCCGTTTTATTCAGGCGCCACTACTTTTATAGTAAAGCAAAACAAAACAAAAAGCATGCGAAATTCAAAACAAGTAAGCATTAATAAGTCTGTTTATTTTGGGGTTCTAAAAACGTAAAAATGTCATAAACAAGTTGTTATCTACCGTATTAAACTTAATCTGAGATGTCATACCTGCCCATATAAGGAATGCCCGGCATGTGCCGCCACAATGGCCAGACTATCTCAACCAGCCCTTATGATGGCACCAACCTAGAGCTACCGGACTTTAAAACAGTTAATATGCGACTGGGATACCAATGAAAATGTCCCACCATAAAAAATATTTCTTTTTATGGCAACGTTTTTAAAGTTAAAAAAATTTAATAATTTTGTTAAAATACAAGCAAGAATATTTTTAGAATTTAAGAAAGATCTCTAAAGATCATCTCTCTATGCGTATGTGTTTTTCAAGGAAAACATATACCTGCAAACATCTTTATTAATTTTAAAACTTTTTTATGAACTTACCCCATTCTTTTTACGATTGCACGTTGAAGTCCACAAGAAGATAACCGAAAACACAGAAAAAGATTAGTTTATGTTCATTTAAAGAATTAATACTCGCAATAGAGTACAGAATAATTAAAGAAAATGAACTTACCGTTCTAGAATTTACATCCGCTTTATATTTCCCAGCAAACAGTTTGATTATGTTTTCATTTCCGTGTTTTGCGCCCCAATGAAGTACAGTCTGAAAACATAAAAATTGAAATTTTATTCTTTGAATCTTATTTAGAAAGGAATGTACATTATTAATAGTTAAGAGACAATACAATACAATTTGTTACTAATAATAATAATAATTAATAATCAATAAATTTCTCGATTCTAGGTAGGCTACGAAAATATGAAGACACTAACGCAGATTGACCAATCATCAACCGCAACCTTTCTGTAGGATAAGTCACGATATATGCAAACGCGATGACACTTTTAGACACATGCTATTTCATAGCTTTGCGGTAGTCTTTTATTTTACTGGAAAAACAGAGCACTGCTGGGATCTTCTTAATAGAACTTCTTTTTCATTGATTTGATTTTGATACCAAAATAAGTTGTTTTTGAAAGTTAATAACATAAAAAACAACTCCTCGCGGAAACCTCATGTCATTTTCAAGGTCTCCACTAATAACACCCCAGCGTATATATTGACAAGTAGACAAACTCTTACAAAACGCGGGAAATTAGCTCGGAAACAAACACGCGAGTTGGCTGGTAGTACGCGTTACTATAATAGATGTCACGACGGTCAAACGCAACGCGAGGTTACCGGCATATAGTAATTGAGGTTAAACCAGTGTCGTACACGTTTTCATAGTTTTATATATTTATTTAGCGCTGGTGAATTTTTACAATTATGTCTTTGAGGAGCATTTGTATGGCGAAAGGGTGCCGTGCAAATAACGAAACGTTTAATGTACATTTTTTTAAAGTTCCCAAGAATAAACACAAAGGTAAGGAACAAAAGTTTTGTTACTTCCGATTAACTATAATGATGATGATAAATATTGTAGATATGAAGAATGGGCATGTTTTAGCGGAGTCTATGATGTGTACCAAAATAACTTAGATGTGTTTAATAACAAACAATGCAATGGTAGCCTTTCTAGTAATTCATAATGTCTATAAATAAATCTACGCACGCCACTGATACAAGCGCAACGCCACCAATTCGAAATATCGGTACTACCAGCCAACTCTTAGTTCAAGGTCACCGGCCGGCGTTTGAAAAGAACAAAAGATTTTTGAAGAGTTGTTCTACTTGTCAATATCTATACGCTGAAGACCCCTTACGATCCAGATATAAGGCCTTGAAATACCAGACTATTCACAAAACCAAACAACGAAAAAAAAAAAAAGAAAACAAGTACACAGTTAATATCCAGACTCTGTTTCTCGTGTTGAAACCTTCTTACTAAAATTCATTTTTTCCTGAGCAAAGAGGTTTTCATCAGATGTCTTAAACCTCCAACGGCATATTTATTTAGTTATACGTCCGCCATGGTCTTTTAAAGAGTTTCTCAATTAATGTAAGTAACAACCTTCTGACAACGTAAAATTCTTTACTTTTGAACAGGTTCAAGGTTAGGCGAGCTTAGTATAAGTTAAAGTCACGAGTCTTTATGAATTTAACTTTGATATGCTTGAAGGGGCGTTTGGCTATTGCACAGAAACAATTCCGTGTGGTGACTTCCTTGATGCAAACCTCGACTATGGTAAGTCCCATATGGGTTAATTGGTTAATTAGCAAATCTGCTTCTCTAAACCCGCTGATTTCTTTGATAAGGGAGGTGAGATAGAATAAAATCTTAAGAAGATAAATGACATCATTTTCTACGACAGTAAGCTATCATTTTATCTGTTTCATATTTGATCAGCAATAGCTGATGAAACAGTCTTAGACGAAACGTAGAAAATGCACCGCTCATAATGCGAGTTAACATGTCCAGAATTCTTGCGGACAATCGGTCAGATACATTCTAAAAACTCTTCTCACAGAACGACCAAAACAAAATAAAAGCATTCAGTAGCTGGCAGGTGGAAGTACAGAGTTTCCTACGAGCACAGAGTAAGGGTTCTGCGGCAATTGAATACTGTTTTCCGTTTCTTCCGTTTTCATAATCATTCTTCTTCTCTTTTCTTTCCATGGCATATATGACAATCTAGGTCTATTAGGGACTCGAGCAGATTTTTCCATAGAGTCTATTTTTATTATGCAGATAATTGTTGGTCAATCTTCTTCATATAGATTTCTTAAAATGACTCTCCGCTGCCAATCTACAATATTCCAATCTCACTGTCCAACGATTCGAGTTTAGAATTTAGCAATAGTTTTGTTTTTGCTAACCGATCCTCCACAAGAATTTGAACTGAGCAAATATCAGTAAATTTTTAATTGATTTTGTATGCTTGGTTTTGCTTGCTTGCTTGCTTGTAGTGTAACTTATTAGCAGACCTCCAATCGTGATTGTATTTATCTAGTTATCGCCGCAAAACGGTTCTTGTGATTCGGTAAGAAATGTTTTTGTCAAAGGCATTTCAGGAATTCTGAGACAGAACACAGGATAACTCCAGTTGCAAAGAAAATTGCTCTATCAGTGTTATTAGAAAAGTACAATAATGGTAAGAACTAATATCGCAGAGAAATTATAAAAACTAAGATGTAGCGGTGATAAATAGTCAACATGATGATCTATGAATGGTAAATCAGCAAATATGCCATTGATTGGCAATTCCTTTCCATGTTCTTTTTCCTTATTTTGCAAAACACCACTCATTTTTGAACTTTTACTCTATAATGGTTATTGTTGTGCAGCAGCGAAGAATTGTCCAAAACTCCAAACAATTCTTTCGGGGCCATTCTCCTAAAAACTATTATTCCCAAACCAGTAGTTAAAAATGCAACAGTTTCCAAGTGTACAGCTTGTTGACATTCATACCAAGATGACACAGCACCTCTTTTTCTCGTGTTTTTCAACTATGACATCAGTCGATACAAAGTAATCAACTCCTGTTCTATTAAAGCAGCGATTCTCAACCTACGGTACTCCCAAGGGTATGTGGCAGGTTCTTTAGGGGTACGCAAAAAATGATTAATGGTCGCCACTGCCGGCCGTAGCCTTGTCAACTTTCAAATAATAAGTACCAGGACTACCAGTGTCCAAATCGCGCAGGTCAAGGGCAGAGTTTAATAAATCTACAGGCGAGTCGATATAGTAAGCGTGGAGAGTATACAACATAATATTGTTTGATACGGGCTTTGTGATCCAAATAACTTTTAGGTTATTTTTTAAAAATTTGTCTTCTGCATTTGATGCTACCGTAGAAATTAAGTTACTTTTTAAGGTAGTTTATCACTTTTGAAAAACATTAGCTGCATTGCTTCAATTCGCTGATAGCATCCAGTTTATGCAAGATCACCTTCCTGACAAGGTCACTACAGTCCGGACCTTCAACTTGGGAGCGACGCGCAGTAGCGAGTAAATGTTTTGGAGTCCCGAAAGGGACCTCCCTGATTAGTGGAGACTACATATGGTAGATTCCAGAGTGCTCAAACAGTTAAGATAGCACCGAGATTATCCGTAGTTAATGGAGTTTTAGCTCAAAAATGATTTTATGGATTCAGAATTTGAAATAGTCTTTCAGGTGTTCTGGTAACAATACAGTATTTGCAAAACCAAGAAACTTATCTTTTGTGTAAAAACGTAATAGTGTTGATAGGGTAAATTTTAAAGAAAAAGAACAATGATCATACATGAAGATCGTTAAATAAATTAATTGCCACTCTCAAATTTCTTTAAGTCAGCCGATGCATAGGAACGTAACACATTTCGGATCAATCCCTGTCGGGATATTGGACTCTCTCTCTCTTTCTCTCTCGCTAACAGTCAAGACAGCTCTGCACATGTCGGGATGTCTGCTAATTCCGATAAGTACATTAGCTGCATTTTTTACAACTGTGTATTAGGGACACAGTTTGTGAAAATAATAATTAGGTTAGCAACACTGACCTACATGATACCAGATGATGATTTCCATCTTGTAGTTTAGTTCATCTTGGAACGTTACCTTATGCAGTCGTGTTGTGGCCATAAAGCTGTTTTTTTCTAACAAAGTCGATGTATACACAAGAAGAGAGTTGTGAGATGGTGCATCGCGTCTATCAAACTGCCTAGTCTCTTACTAAACTCGTTTAGCAGCTGTTACAGACTTTGTTAGAATAAATAGCTCTATGGCCAACCTTCTATGACAAACTAAAATCCAAGATGTAGTAATCTGTTATGTAGTGCCATGCTGGTTAGTGCTATCGTCCTACAGCGCCAGAAATATTACCATTATGAAATCGTCAAGTGTTTCGGCCCATCTCAAAATATCACAATGATAGAATTTTGATTTAACATCTCTTTAATGTCTTCACAGATAACTATCGGGTTTTGCGTAAATTTTCATTATATATGATAATTAATGCATTCTGGCCTTTTTTTTTCTCAAGTTTTATTTATCTTATCAATACTTTTGAGCAAGACATGTACAGTTCCTCTTGATTTCTCAACGCAATATGTCTATTTTGATTTTCATCTGCTGAATATCCATATAATGCAGTTGAATTTTTGAACAGAGATATAAAAATTAAGCCATCCAATAGGATTTCAACTAATACATGGTAATTCTTCTTAGGTTCTAACTACAACAGATGGAGAATTTGTGTTAGGGTTGACTTTGTTGCAATTTGCTATAATTTAACAAATTGGTCTGTCTGCAAGTAAAGGAACATTTTACCATGACTTCTTGCCAGACGTGACTGTCTGGCTTTGGGTCTGCTACATTGTTTATTTATTTATTAGGCGACTTGATATCACCCAATCCTCTCTTTCAGCAATCAAAATGAAAACAATGAAGGTAGGCCTTTCCAATTATTACTCTATTATTTTCTTTTGAATTATATAGGAGAAACGCGATTTTTCAAAAGGACGCCGGACGACCAAAACTTGTAATTGAAAGCTAATGTGAGAATGAAGAATTTGAGACTACGATCAAAAGATATTTGTCCTATTCAACAATCTCGATAATAAATCTTGCTGTTTGAACCTTTTTATCTTTAAAAATATTGTAAATATAAATCTCCCCTAAAGTTGTTTTCTGTATTCACAATCTAGTTAATTTTATCGATAACTACACAACACGGAATAGCTACATTATGACATAAATATGCATTTGCTTAAAAAATGAGTTTACATTAATGTCACACATTTAAGAAGACACATAGTTATAATTTCCTGCACATTAATCATTCTGTATTTATAAAACATTCCTCTAAACCAATAAAACTTTTTAATGAATTATTTCTATGCTACTTAAACAAACAAGTCAAATTATTATTATTATTGTTATTATTATTTTTTAATAGGTTACTTAAAAACCAATAACAGTCGATAGTAAAACCGAAATTACATCTTCAAAGCTAACCATAAATTATGCCTATAATTTATTGACACATTTTATGTGACACCATGGGTCAGTTTACCACTTATTATTGTACTGAATTATTCCTGCTTTGGTTGCGGTTGTGGTATGTTATTGCGGTTTAAAATAAATTCCTCCAAAAAAATTTCCAACCTGAAAAGTTAATAAATTTAAACGGTTTTTTCTTCTCTTTCTCTAAAAATATATAGTATTCAGGAATTTAGGGCATGTGACTTATAGTGACACAAGTAAATCTCTTTTCAGGTTTCCAGTTCGGTAACATCTGATAAGAAGAAGGAATAGGTAACGTTGGAAAGCAAAAGCCAAAAAGGGTTGATGTTGTTGTTAAATGGATAGTTCTTATAATCTAAAAACAAGATAAGAAAACTCAAGACTGATGTACAACTTCCGCTTTCTTCCGATTATCTGTATACCTATTGATACACCAATTTACACCTCAGTTTGTCAGTAATTGCGGATGTTTTCGCAATAAACGTGAAACCATGCATAATTTTCATGCCGATTTAAATTTTAAATTTGTCTCTCCTTAAAAATATCGAAAGTAATTTAAAATATCAAGTTGTTTATGAAATAATAATAATACATCAGTGAAGACATCGAAATAACATATTATTGTAATACTTACATACTATCCATCACGTCCAAGATTGCGATGATGAAAGGAACAAACATGAAACAAAAATGTAAATTAAGATTAAAAAGAATGTCATTTTAGAAACTTTTTTTTGATAAAAAAAGGTTTTTAAAGTTAGGCAGGTGCAGATATGTGAGTGAGTGTAAGTGAGGGGTCCAGGTGAGGTGACAGGCCGGACCGCGATTCATACCCTACTAATTGAACAAAACGGCCGTCTGGGCTATCTTAAGATCTGGCGGACGCGCGATACTAATTGCCGTCGGCCGCGCAGCTGAGCCCGTTAATATGTTATCATCATCATTATGCAAATGGTGGCAGCAAACACCCGTCTCATAATGTGCATCAGTAGCTGGTTTATAGAATTTTCATAAATTTTCATATTGAATGTTATCGAACACAAATAATTAATTAGAAAAGATTATAAATGATACTAAAAGCAATAAACACAACTTTTGGTATATTGAAATGAAAAGAAATTTAATGGATATTGTCATTGGATATTGCTGATATTAATAAAAAACAAAATTAACATTAAAAAATTATTATAGATAGCGGAAACAACTTAGGTATAATTTATAAACTAATAAAATGAAGGATACCCATTGCTAAAAGTAAGTAATAAATATCAGAAGAATTCTTTACTATGTAGTAAGTCATATTTAATCCTCTATTCCAGTATTTCTTGAATCTTTATACAGTCGAACCTCGATAACGCGAATTCTTTAATTATTATTATTCGATGCATCAATCGTTGAAGCTTTGACTACTTGTTTTTTCTTTTCAATTGAGTTATTGAGGTTCGACTGTATTATAATAGAACCGGTTTTATTCATGCAATCGAAAAATTCACATACTACACTACACAATATTAATAATTTAGATAGTCAGAGTATCCAACAATATTAAAAAATTATATTTGCCGACTTTTCCAGATTTTGACAAAAAAAACTGATCCGACAATTCGAAGAGTTAAAATAGTGTTATTAATAGATAAACTAATAATGAGAAACATCGAAAGAAAGAAGACCAAGAAATGTGTGCCTAAAACCTTGATCTCTAAAGTGTATAGATCATGGAAACAATCGGATCTTTAACAAGATATTCCAAATGAGCAAGTAAAAATACTTCGAGCTCTGTCATGATTTTAGGAAGCTTAATAGAAATCATAATACGGCAAAATTCAAATCACCAACCAATTTAACCAGGTTTGTGCCCTTGTGGGTTAAAAATGACTTATAGCATCTTCGGCCAGTTTGTCTCGTTGATTTGTACCATACATCCAAATTGATCTTAAGATTAAATTCCAAAAAGATGCCAATAGACAAAATTCAGTTTTAACTTTCCTTCAGATACCCAAAAAACTGACGCTCTACTGCTATATGGTAGTTTGTGGGCAAAACTAAGATCTTTCTTATTTGATAGTAAATGATGTACCTATTTATATTTTTATTTTTTACATCTTTTTTGCCAAGAGTGAAAAAGCAGCCATCTTCAAAAATGAAGATCAAAATTAGTGTCATTCTTTGAAACGGTTGCATGTATGGTGCTCCGCAACATATAGTACCTTAAGAAATGCTGCTTTGATCCTTGATATCCAGGTGCTGCATTGCTCCATTTATCGCTCAACAGTCGATTACCTTAGAACTATTAAAAATATCACAATGGAATTTAGGAATCTTTCATACTTCGATCTCTAGATTAAAAAACTTTAATTAAAGAATTTTTTTGGATATCCGCTCAAACCGATTTTCTTTGTTAAATAAAACTGCTATTTTCTACTGGTCTACTGAAGAGCCGTACGCAATATAGGTGGTGTGCGAAAGAATGAAGACGTGTTGATAACCTTCCACCTTAACTGAAGATGGGAAATTTCGGACGTCCCTTAGATTTGAGGATCCAGCATCTCCACAACTGCCTACAGACAATATCGCGACGGGACGCAGTCCGTCTGCAGCCGTTGACAAGTTGCTTGCGTTTTCAAGGTTGGTTCTGTGTTGGAACATCGAGGAGTGAGGTTTCATTCCGCTGCACTCTTCATTGAGCCGTCCGATACCGTACTTCAGCATCCTGATTGTTTGGCGCGAGATGGTGTGGTTCTAAAAAGCAAAATAGCTCTTTTTGTACCATCACTGTCCAGTGGACAACTAAATTGTTCCGTTGGAACTAGCTGGATGTTTTTTGACTACTCGTCATTATTATTCATCGACGACTACTACAAATCCTTGACATCAATGTTCCAGATGGTACTTGAGCCTGGATTCTGCGCTGTTCGCGATCTTCAGCATTATAATGGGCCTTGTTCCACCTACGATTTTCATCACCATCCAAAAAGGACTACTACAACTCATAAGTTTCTTCCTGTCACTTCATTCATAAACACGAAGGACGTCCGCATACGCAAATACCATGGGTTGATCAGTGTTATGTATTGCGCGGACGGACGAGAATATTAGCTTGTGCTTCATCTTGAATCCATTCATCATTACTGGATCCAATTGTCACCTGTTTTGGATGCCCATCCTGGTTAAAGAGTTTCGAGGAAACGTCCGGATTACATCACAGCGATCCGGAAGGAGGACGTCGTCATGGAGAGGGGAGTTGTCTACAGCCATCGGGGACACTTCTCAATATTTTCGAAAAAGTTTTGTGAAAGGAACGTCTACGGATGAGACCAGTACTGTTGCGACTCGTCGAAGCCACTACCACGCCACGGTTTCGCAGTCCAGGCTACTGCGATCTACTCAAGCGAGCAAATCACCAACCGCAGACCGTCTTACGAGTTCTACTCTTCTTCGGCCGGAAGGGTAAAATAAATTTGTTTTTTTGGGATGTGACTACATGTTCGACGGAGGTGGTGCTCTAGCTCACTCTGAGTTAAATCGTGGCGGAATGGCAGCACGGTAATGCTGTGTTGTAGCAGATGAGGCGTAAGAAGTGTTGCGAGCGCAATTGCAGTTGACGAATCCTCGTTGTTGATATAAGAAGGCGCTGGTAATATTGGCGGTGTCCATGGAAAAATACTGTTCTAGCATTTACTTTTTACCACTAAGGAAAACCACGGTAAAACATTAGTGAGAACAGTCGGCCCGGGGGTTAATCCCTGAACCTCCCGCCTGCAAGCGTAGCGTGAAGAACTCTAACTACGTCATCACCAGAGCTATGCCACATGCGCGCTGTTGTGATTATTCTTTAACAGTCCGGCCGCCTTCAGGGACCTTTACGTTGATGATGAGAACTTCATATTAAAAGATACCGTTGTGAAATCTAAGTTTAGCAATCTGAAGTTTTGTTTTTAGATATCACTGTTCAGGCTATACTTTTGATAGGGCGCTTTTAATAAGATCAACTTCATGTTATCAAATTTCTTTTCAATTGCCACTTTAGCTTGTTCTATGTAGATTACAGAAATTAAAAAATTCTGTTGCCATTTAACAAGTGACGAGTGATCTAAAACGGATAATAAAATGTTTTCTTCGGGAATAGGAAAGACTGCAAAATGAGAAATGTCTCGTCTGAATTTTTCGCATTTAATATTCAACACATGATTTTTAGATTTTTTGCTTTTGCTGGATTTAGTGCCCAAATATTCAAATGCTTGCTCTACAAACCAAGACAAAGCAAGCTCAGCTCCGTAGTTTTTGTTGCATTCAGAAGATGACGTCTTAGAACGATTGGTAACACTGATACACCTCTGAATATTTTAAATGTTTTGAAAGAGGAAATTAAATTATATTCAAACTTAAAATAGCTAGAGTTTAACCAAATTACTTACGAGAAACAAAGCAAGTTTACATTAGGAATAAAGAAACTAAAATCTTTCAATGTTACCTTAATCAAGGACACCAAGTGACTAGCTTGGAGTATTCTTTTAAAAATTACATTCAAGTTTCTTATGTGTAATTCTAGCTAAAAACTATTGGTTGAAAAAATCAAAGAAGAAAAAGGTCACTGATTACTATATCAACAAAAAATTTTTTTGATGATAAAAGATATTTCCGCTTAAACTCAAGCTTGATGTTTTTCTAATAAAATTTTGCCAATTCTCCAGTCTTTATTATTATAAATCTAAAGAAATATTTATACAAAGAAATAATTGAAATACAAAGTAAAATATTCAAAATCAATTTCATACCGCAAAAATAATAGATGGAATATAAAACGCAAGGCAGCAAGAAAAAAAATAAATATATAAATATAAATCAGCATATTTGGGCCCGACTAAAACGATAAAAAACTTAAAATATCCATGAGAAGTAAGTGCCCAGTAGGAAATCCGTTACCAAGAGTCATAAGGCAGGGGCACGCTGTTTGTTTTAGGGCTCCCCGTGGTGATTTCGCCCCCCGTGGGGCGTCAGCCCCCCTAAAAGCTACTTCTTATCAGATCTCTGCATGATGACAATTTCAATTCAGTCGCGGAACAAACCATACCGCATTCCCATATTCAAACGTTACCTTCTACATACGTCCTATCCTTTTCCCTCTTAATATTAAATTTAAGTGCAACCGAGATGGGAATATTTGATCGTTATTAATTTTTCATCAGAATGGATACTAAATTTTCAGTACACTAATGTGGAGTCCGGTGTTTGGCGCCTTTGTAATAATTTTACTACAAGTCGTAATATGTTTTTCATATCTTTCTTGTCATGACAACGTCCTCTGAGTAAGTATGCGCGATAAAACATAAAAATGAAATATTTAAGCGTTTTACTTTATAGTGCCGGTATGTTTTTATAACATTCACGACATTAATAATGTCATACGACGGTCCTATATTGTAATTTTCATTTAATTTTCTTTTGAATAAAAAACAGCATTAAAAAGCAAAAAAGTTCTAAAATTTACTTAAGGAATCACATTAGATTGATTTTATCGATAGAATAATTAATGAGACAAATGTACTTAAATGCACCAATTTGTCAACAATAAAAAAGTGTGGTAAATTTGATTGAATTTAATTCTTTTCTAATAAGATATAAAATTAAAAAAAGAAACCATAAAAAAGTTGTTTATACTTTTACTAATATTAATCCTTCCAATCTCATTAAATTATGTTTTATGATTTATTGCCTTTTAAGTTTCTAAATTTGCCAAGTTAAATTCAACAAAATGCCTGTTCAATAAATGGATGGCATTAATGTGACACACGTATTATTAGCTAATTATAAATAACATAATTTATGGTAATTTGTGAATTACATAAAATTAGAGTTTAATAAGTTGTCTAACTACCAGGCGTTTAATCAACATCAATAATGCATTCAGGTAAAACTTATGAATATTCATAATGAAATGGAATTATTTGGTGTACGTATTTATAGAGATTTCTAAACCCATTATTCAATATTGCCATCTATTCTAACCTAGAAAACTCATTCAAGCAAAAAGTATCATTGAGTTTCCCAACGTGGTCAAAGTTCTGCTTTTTTCAACAATGCAAAGCCTATCATCTGCAATGATAAAAAAAAACTTGAAAAATTAGAAAAATATAAACTTGTCGATAAAAAACCATATGCTGGGAAACTAATCAGCGGTGAAATCAAACTTTTTAGTTTCAAATCTGAAAGAAGTTGATATTTAAATGCAAGTCAAACTTCACTTGGATTATTTATTTCCTTGCTCAGCACAACAAACCAATATCTATTATTAAACAAAATGTTTTGGACTTATCATACCCTTAAAGTATTTTTCACTAATAATAAATGATTAAGTTGGTGTTGAGTAGATTCTTATGGTAACAAGAAGTTTGTTTCTGCAAGCTAGAAGAGTTTGGTTATATCCTTTCTTTAAATCATATTAGAAATTTAGTTTTCCCATTAGATCTGTTCTATCTAGTAAGTATACGTTATGGACTTTTCTATGATCAATGGTAAAAACCCACTTCCAAAGACCAGAAAAGCTTTTTACTGTGAACTGTGTTTGGGCGCATTTAAAACGTTTTAGGTTACTTGAAAAACTCGCTAAAACTTTATCCGTTTGAAAACCTCGATTAGCTTGTAAAGCCCAAAGAAAACAAAAGATGTGACAAGCGCAGAAAGAGCTAGCAGTAAAAAACTCCAAGAAGCTTCAAGTAAATTAAAAGACCAAGCGACTTTTTATAAGATATTCGTGACCTTCTAGAAGGTCTAGAAATGCTTCTTTAGACAACGAAGATTTCGAATCACTGAGACCGTGATTTTGTCTTGCAGAATACAGAAGATGCTCAATAATTCCTTGAATTGATTTTGTTTGGTGTCCTGATTGAATCTTTAGGCTTGTTGCGGCACTGTTTGAGTTTACTGAATCCTATCTCTGCCCTTAGTCTTTCGCTTACTGCGACTCGGTCCTGTTTTTTCTTTGCCTTCTCACTATACTGTATTTTGTCTCCACTTCCATCGTCTAGTGAAAGTCATCTGCCCGAGTTGAGGTTTACCTGGGATGGGCCTCCCCGTCTGCGTTCTCAATTCTGCTGTCACTCAAAGCTTAGCTGGCTCTTGCCAACTGAAATTTTTTCACTAGGAGGTGTTGCGTTTTGTCTCCTAGTTTCTATGGAGGGCCTCGCGAATTTTGCTCAAAGTTGGTCAAGGCATCCGCACTGCTTGGTCTTCAACAACATACGTGCCAAGTTCTGATGATTGGATGGGCCATCTTGAGACAAGTTCTGTGAAAGTAGAGCAAGTAAAAATCTTATGTTCTAGGTCATCTCGATCATGGTCTTGATATGTCATAAATGGGGTCGTTTCGCTTCCTTATTCGATAAAGATGGCGATTAAATTTCTTGTGACTTGGACACTAACTTGTCCTGGTTAGCAGGCAACGGTATGTGATTACTCCTTTATCTGTGGCATCTTATCTTTGCCAGATGCAGGAGCTGATCTCTCATAGACGGGGTTTTTCTGCGGGTAGCCTCGGATTATCATTTCGCCGTTGTAGTCTGCAACTTCGCGGATTTCTTTTCTTTGAGTAACCAGTTCCTCTCTTAAGAGGATTTACACGAGGGAGAGGACATAACGGCTGCACATGATTCTGCGATTTCTGACACGAGTTATTCTGTTATGGTATTCTATATTGGAGTATCGGGAAAACTGAGTTGGTATAGATTGTTTTGCGTGTATTCGCTTGCAAAGTACATATTGGTAAAAGTTTTGCATAGTGTTGAAAGGTTGGTTGTGGTTTTTCTGATTGCAAATCAAAGAGAAAGTCGCTGTCGATATGAATATCAAGATATTTGGTTGACGTTATTCTCTCGATATTCTTGCTGTTTATCTTGACAGTTGGGTTTCTGCTCAACTTGCCTGCCAATCTTAGTTCTATTTGTCTTCTGCTTTGCCCAGTGACGAGAATGACTATGTCGTCGGTGTATGCAATAGTTGTTTCATCATGGTCTTGCCTTAGTAGGAGGGTGTCCATACAGAAGTTCCACATGAAAAGACCAAGTATGTATCCCTGCGGAAATCCTCTGATTGGTGGTAACGGTTTTTTTGTGTTAAGTACTTCTAATTAATAACTCTAAGAATCTCGATTTTTTGGGTTTCCCAGAAATAATACATATCGAGGGAATTTGAATTCTGCCCATAAGGTCCCAAAGAACTATGGTATCTTCGCTTCAAAGTAATTAGTATCAAAGTAAGTGGACAAGAAGACAGATTATTATGTAAAAACGATTGAAATCGTTCTCGATATTCTCAAGTTAGAGAATATGGAGTTTTGTAAAACTAGGAAGAAAGATAAATATAACATCATTTTTCTTCCAAAATTCAACAATTCCAAGTCAACATAATAGAAAAATAACACAAATCTAATTCTTTTTAATGGGTATTGTTGTTCTGAGGGGATTTTAAAAGATTTTAATTTACTTTTTGCTTCTGTATCCATGAATCCGGAACCAAGGTAACCTACGGTGCTAGCTACCTTCTTTTCTACAGGCATATTTCTGTCATTATAACAGTTTTTTATAATATTTATTATCAGAAGGACATAGTAAGTGGCACTAATATTAGGAATTGGTAGAGAATACAAAATCCAAAGACAAGACGCCAACTGAATATGGGCTATTTTCTTTGAGTCTACAGAAGACCAAGAAATAAGATGAAAACTAAGATGAACGAGTTTACAGAAATAAAATAAACTTGATATGGTCCTTTGCTTCGAATTGAAGCCTTCTAAACCGATTTCTGACTCGGCTGAAAAACTACGTGTCTGTTATTATACTGTACCGATTTAATCTTGAACATAAATAAGAATTTACATTGGATTACCACTAATATTTATCGTCTATACACTATAAAAACGTAAAAAAAGTCCGAAAAACTTTACTTACGTATACATATGAAGAATGATCCAAACTGCTTTGCTTAAAAGGTGCGGTTAGTAAGATGTCCTTTCATTTAAATTAGTAAAGACGTTTTTAACCTTGTCTGATTTGCTTTAAGTGTTAGTACGTAGCGGGTCGTCATCATCATATTTTATTTTTATTTTTCATTAAATAAGATAAAAAAGATTCCCGTAAAAAATTCACATTTAATTAAATCAATCACTCACATTTCCGCCCTTTGTTAATGAATTATTGCAATCTAATTAAAAATAGAAACTCAAATAATAGAAAAAAATAAAAAATACTTACAGCCTTTCGTTGTGGAAAATCCAAAGAGCAGCAGGTGAATAAAAAATGGCACATGTAAAAAAGAAAACAATCTATTATAAATTGTATATTTATAAAATTGATAGTTAATAACTATAATGTAATCCACTAAATTAATAACTGTCACAGTAACCTCGTTAATCAATTTGGTTGTAAAGGAAACCTATCATTACTATAACAAAAAGGACAAACAGAACCAAAAACAAGCTGCTAATTTAATAACAAACAAAAAGGAGGAAGAGTAAAATTTAACCAGCAGCTAAAACATTAACACAGGTAGATTACAAATGACACATCATATTATAAGGGTTTTTGTTTGTCCATCTAATATCCTATGTATAGATGTTAAAGATAACTTTATTATGTTGGTTTTTTAAACTCTGGTTATAAATATAAGTTTTTAGAAGGTCCGGACGTCGCGTGACTGGAAACAAGCTGTGAATTCATGGTTGATGATCGCGACGATGTTTCAACGACAATTCTAAAGAACTTTTTTTTACTGGTTATTACTATATTCAAAAAAGTTCTTTTGATGTTTTAAATTGAAAAATTATTAAAAATTATCTACATGTTCTTGTTCATGTTCTCTTTTTCAGCAGCGCATACCAAAGACAGATGATTGAATAAAAAAACAAATTTTCAAAATCTAGGATAAAGTATACTATATTTAAAATTTGTCTAAAAAGATTACAATTGTAATTTGTTGAGGAAAAAATACGTCAAGTAACTACATAATTCTTCCCTCTTCATTTTTAAATACAATGAGTATGCATTAACGCATGACAAAACACTCGAGATTAGTAAATAATCAAATAATAGCAGCAATTAACCTCTCGAGGAAAAAATTGTTATTTTGTGGAGAGATACCAGAAAAAAAATTATGGGCGAATAAAAAAGCGTGATACCTACTATCCATCACTAAAAATGAGACTGACGTTCAAACTGAATGAGGATAAGACAATAACGATTTAATAATTTATTAACAAAATGAGTTTTTAATTAGATCCGTGCTGAATATAATTAAAAGGTCTTAAAAAAAACTTTATTAGCAGTTGATGTTTTGTCATGTGGTCAAACGTTGTTTAGAAAACATACAGAGCCGGCTTTAAACAATTTAGCACCACCAAACTGATTTGACCATTGTTGTTCGTGATTTCAAAGAACTCGAAACTGTTTATATTAATCGAACTTAGAGTAAGTTCAATCTGACTATTAGAAATACAAATGAAACCTTTTGGTCACTATTTACCAACGATGTCGCACGGATGACGTCACTGATCGTTTTTAAATTTTAATTTAAAATCTCAGCAATGCATTTTATAGATATTGTAATGCTCGTCTCAGTCTTAGATATAGAATGTGCAAAATATGCACTTCAGAGGCTGTAGAAGTCAGCTAGTAAGATATACCTCAAACGGGCCAAAAGCTATCCAAAGAAAGCTCAAGTATCTGAAGTGTCTTAGATTGATATAAAACAGCGCCTCTCAATTCTTTTTCTTTGGAGTTTAAAATTCGGTAGCCTCCGTTTTATAATCTCTAACTAAAATCCAAAATTCCAAAACGAGCCGATCTACCAAAAGATCTAATTTCCATGAAAGATTTCATTTTTACAAAAATTCTTATTTAGGCCTACAAGCCTGAACGACTCAGAAGACCAAACCGAACCAAAAGTTCAATGTAAGCCCTAAACCCTTTAAATGTAAAACCCAGTTCACTCTAAACTGAAACTTCAGGTTTGGTTAAAAATATAGGCGTAAAGGCGAGAAGAAAAATCAATTAGTTCAGGCCCAATAATTCAAGACGTTTCAAAAGTAAGTCTTGGATTGAGCAAAATTTGCATTTTAGAACGGACTGCGCAGTGACCAGAAAGCTTGCCTAATCGGATTTTGTATTATAATAATCTACTTTTGTCCGATTGTGATTTCATTTAATACCATCTTGACTTAAGGCTTTAATTGCCTGATGGCAAATCGATGCAACCTTGTACCGTGGAAACGAACGTCTAGGAGCAACTAAACCTAACTCGAACTTCAATTTTATACTTTTTTTTTATTAAAAAGAAGTATTCAAGTGAAGTCGACATCAAAATCGATAAAAATCGATTAATGGTTGAGATTGAGATGAATTAGTAAGAAACTAGGTTATGTAAATAGAAGGGTATAGTTCCAAGCGAGCTTTCGACGTGTTTGCGACCACTTTGGAGGTTACTTTGTCTCATACAAGAATGAAGCGAGTAGAAAGTTTGAGTATTTTGAAGATCTAACATCGCCTGGTTGATCTTATACTGAGCAAGGTCAACTCGGAAAAACGTAGTTTAAAATTAAAAAGCTGATGAATTTTATTGTCTGTCAATACGAATAACTTGAATAAAGAAAACATCCAACGACATGATGTAATAAAAAGTCAAGCTAAAAAATACTAAGACAAGAACAAAAATAAAACCAAACCATTGAACTACGAGAAAGAGGAAATATCATACTATTTGGTTTTTAGAATGTGAAATGCTTTGGGCAGTTAGTCTTTTTTCTAGCTTTTTCAGACTTGGTAACATTCTAGGACAAAAAGTTTCTTACTAGTATCTGAAGACGGGATAGATTGAATGATGCTAAATAAAAAGAGAGCAGATTGGCTACTTTGGGAACAGAGATAAGAATTGTGATAATGAGAGTATTGCGTTTACTGAGAAAGGCTACATTCAGTTTTGTGTAAAAACAATATGTAGCTACGCAATAAAAAACAGATGGACAACTTAAAAAATGGGGTTTCAAGAAAATAAGGAAAAAGCTTAGTTGTGCTTTGTCAACTTCCTTGGAAATGTTACGACAACGTCTTACTTCACTAGCTAAGTGATTAATTAGAAAACCTAGTTCCAGCACCCAAAACAAAAAAGGATCAAGAAATACAGTAAAGAATCACACAAAGATATATTAGCTTTAGGGTTAGTAGCTGTGGGAAAATATTGGGCAAAACCAAGCTCTTAATACATATTCAGAGTAACTCAATTAGAAATAATGTAAACTGGACGAAGACATGAATAGCAAATAAATGCGGAAGAAAGCCATGACAATATAAAAGAACCATACATGAAACAATGCTGACACAGAGAACAGCCGTGAAAAGAAGGAAACGCCAGAAAGTACGCTAGAATGGATTCCAGAACAGAAGATGGATGCAGAGGGTATCAGCAAAAAAAAAGAAAGTACGACTATCCTGATTGGAGTTAATGAGGTTAGAGGAAGAGAAAATCAATCTTTTTAGGTACATCTTCAAGTGTTACAACCTGTTTGAAAACATCTTGCTTTCTAAATGCAAATAACTGTCTTTGCTGATAATTCTAAGTGTAGATGACAACTATGCGATTTCTTCTTTTTTGGCCAATAGAGTCGGGCATTTTATAATGGTCAACTACAGTAAAGTCCGCTTACAACGAACTCCAAGAGACCGTCAAAAACGGTTCGTTATAACCAAAGTTCGTTGTCAGTGATAAGTTACAAAAAAAAAGCAACCGTCTGATTTAACTCTTTTATTTTATTTAATACATTTTACATTTCACGACATATTATATTTCGTATGTCTCTTTTAATGTAAAACAGCTTCGCTTTTTGTTTAAAATACCATCATCCATTTTTTTCTAATTATCAGCGCAAATAAGCGTACCGAACGATTGGCGACACGATACTGACTGTTGAATGCTGTTTGCATCTAGAATGTGTTAGTACGTTTTTATTTTCGGGGAAGTCGCTTGAAATTTTATATACGATAAACGGTTCGTTTCATCCGAAAGATCGTTATAACCAGGTTCGTTATATGAAGAAAAACTTAACACAGTTCTTATGAAACTTTTGTCGGTACTTTTCAAATTGGTTCGCTACAACCAAGAGTTCGCTTTAACCGGGTTCGTTATAAGTATAAGTTATAAGTAACTGTATATCTAGACCTGAATCTCTATATTTAGTACGAGTAAAGAAACTGTGAAAGGAATTTAGATATCTATATACAAGAGAAAACTTTTTTTTAATTAACTGAAATGGGTATTGTCAATATGGGATTCCAATAACAGAATAGCTGTAGAACAAGCTCGAACTTAAAAATCCAAGATCATGGGGATTTAATAGACCTTAACGGTTTAAAAATAAAGATCAACTTAAAAATCCCCCTTTCAAAAACAATATCGTGCAGGTCTAAAATTTAAAAAGCCACAAAATGAGAAAACTGCGCTCTCTCTAATTAGTCTTGTAGGCAGATCTTAAAACTGAGTTTCATTTTTTTAATTAGACATGGCGTACATCATCCTTAGGGTTTCAAATCACATCTCTTATAATGTTTACAGAAGAATTTTTGCGTGATGTAATTTAAAATTAAAGAAACTGTCATAAGCGCGTGGCATATATTGCGGGTCGCATTCGATTCGATAAAGAATTTTTCAGCTTGAAGATGCATGCAGCTGAAAAAACAACACGGAAAAAATTCCTTTTTTGGTTTTCAGTTTAAGTTAAATTTAGAATTAATAAAAAATGCAAAATTCTGAAAGAATTTTTTAAAACTAAAGATGGGTATACACAAAAAATATTAATTTTACAATCCCACTTTCTTATTAGTCCGTTTCTGTAAAAAAAATCAAATTAGGAATAGAAGGGAAGGGTAAGAAGTGGGAATGATCACAATTCACTAAACTAAGCACACGATGATTGATGATGGAATGATAGTATCAACTCTTACCCACGTACCGTGAATGGATCCTGAAACAAACAATAGAAAAAAATTACAAGATTGGACAAATAAAGCGTGGAAACATTTCTTTGTGTGAAAAATCTTTTGTGTTTGCCTTTTCAGGCAATATGTCATTCGGGTAATTAGGTAATTTGTCGGTCATTTATCATTAACAACACCTTTTACAACAGACTACTTTTAATTTTGTCGATGTGAATGAAGAAAGAGAAAGACGAAAGAGAGAAATGCGTTTGAATCGACAATTTTTGCTTAAATTTAATTAATAGACAAAAAAAATTATATCATGACACGATTTCCATTTTCATTTACAATCCAAAACAACCGCTTGGTGATCCGTGGTGATTATGGACATCATTTATCGGGCAACCGCAGCTTCCGCCGGTCTGCCTTGTAATCAGCGCAAATCGAACGATTATTGGCGATCAATGATCCGATAATAAACGTACGCTGTTCTATATTGGATGATTTAGGGCTTTAGAGGTGACTTAATATGTGCATGTGATTAAGTTCTAAACCGATACACCATTTGTTGCATATGAATTTCAATTGTTCAATTGATTGATTCTGAAATTGCAATTTACACCGTACAAATTTCCATTTATGACGTCATTAGGTGTTGATTTGTATCAAAAAATAATTATCTTCGTTTTTGTCTTGCAAAATTCATTAATATTAATTTGCACTTGAAAGAAGCCTCGACTCATTAAATAAACAAGAAAATCGTGGAGAACTCGAAAATAATTTTTTCTGTAACGGAAAACGTAGATTGAGAATTATGATCTGAAAAAATCTTCAACAATTAATCACAAAAGAAGTCGACATTATCTTCTCTTAATACCCACGTAAACAAACACATGTAAGTTAAAAGTCGACACCTTATTTTCAGATGAGTTTAAATAAATCCAGCTATCGAAAAACACCAAGTGCTATCTTACGCGGTGTCAGTGACAAAGTGGCGAACTGAAATAAAGCCGAGCAGCTGCCGGGCGCGCGTGTTGAGTGTCACCCCGATATGAAAACAATTTACATGCGGATGTGTGTAGTCTTACATACCTCATCAAATTTACATATGTAAAACAGCGGCTCAGGGCTTTTCAGTCGACAAGAAATTTGCCGTGTTTTAATCTGTTTTTGTTCAGGAATTAGAACTGTTTTTGATACTTTTGGAATTTCATACACCGTGTAAATCCCCTTGTAGGACACGATTACAAGTCGAGATTCGCAGAAGCTTTTGTTTGTTATACATTATAAACATTTTACATGTTACATGAAATCTCTTTTAAAAGATTGCAGAAGTAAAATGTTAATTTGTTAGATGATTTTTTTCTTCAAAATCCCTGTATTTATAAATTTTCAGGCACAAATACAAATTATTTGGCAGTCGAAGAATAAATAAGTAAATATAGCCATATTTATTTGCATGACCTTAGAGTCTAAAATAACTGCATCAAAATCCCCTAAAATCCTTTCTTTTCAGTTGTACCAATTTAGGTATCTAAAACCCTTAAAAAGATGGCTGATCAATAAAAAGCATCTTTGAGACAACTGAAATATCAGCAATCTATCAACAAGACAAAAGAATTTTACGAACAAAACTGATTAAACTAAAAACCAAAAGACTATTTTGAGTTAAGTTTGTGTAAAGACAGTCATTGCTCATTGCGTAGGCATCAACTTCGTAATGTAAGAGAATTTTTGAAATTGCACAATGTTTTTCCTTTTTATAGTAGAGAATGCTCATTATTTTGGACATTTTAGGACTATTTTACAATTTTGTGCTTCTATATTAAATGAAACAAAAGTAAAAGTTGAGTATTTTGTAAAATTTTCCTTTTAGGGAAAATATTCATAAAGTTTGAAAGACTGAAAACAGTGATCATGACCGCAAAATATTTTAAAAACTGAAAGCTCGTTTTAAAATGTTTATCCAAGACCATAATATTCTGGCAGCCATCAAAAGAAAACAAACCACTAAATTAATTTCTCAAAAAATGGGAAAAATCAAAAAGGGCAGTTCGGCAAAGCGGAGTACAATAGATACTTTGTACCAAGAAGGGAAACATTTAGACAAACCAGTTTAGAAGGTTGTGAGAGAGTAATAAAACCTGTTCTTCGTCTACAAAAGAAGAAAAAAGAAACAAATGATTCGGAATGGGCTCTAGTCCATAGAAATTGGACGTTACTTAATGATTGGGAAAAAGATGTTCAATGCGGGCATGTATGGTCAGACGCAACAGTTCGGAAAAGATTTTGGCACATTTTGTTGTGCTCAGTGACAAGCATAGCGGTAGATCAATATTAGTATGGGGTTGTTGAAAAAAATACAAAAAAAATTCTAAGGGAGATTACAATACTGTCTGGTTGTAGCTCCATTATAGTTGTTGTATATTGCGGTATGTTGTCCCAGTTAATACATATCGAGTTCAAATACAAAATTTAAGATTGAGAATAAGATTCTTTGTTTATTAATGAATCTTCGCATCACTCTGCCTATGTGAGCAAACTATACCTAGTTGGTTGACAAAGTCCATTTTTACAGGTTGGGTAGATACAAGTAGGGAGGCATGCTAAAGCCTGCCATCATCAATTTACTAGCAAGAGTCCAATGTAACTAAAGATCTTCCCGTCCTTCTCCGCCTGAGGAAGATCTCTCTAGTCGCTATTTTCGCGGCTGTCTAAACAATGAGCATTTGTCCGAAATCGATAAGGAGCTGGTCAAGTTGATATTTATCCAACAGACGACTGTACCAGAGTGATAATCTCCTCCGTGAGGACCAAAAATATATCAGCAAAATTGCCCGTCGCGCTTTTGACTTCAAGCGGTATCAAAATCGTATTCGGACCAACAAAGTTCAGTTAACATTTTTTATGATTTTTGATTCGGTTCCCTCATTATACTGTCTTAAGAACATAAACGAGGTTCAAAGTCTATCCCAATGTAATTAGATATAGTATGAATAACTATGAAGATGCGTAAATCAAGATTTTCCTGTATAGGTAAAACCACGGATAACATCACCATCAAAAGAGGCATGAAGCAAGCTGATCCTTCTCATTCTTTGTTTAACTTAGTAACGAACGAGCTCATTGTCATTTTTTTTTAAATCTAGATGCATGATTAGAAACTAAGAAGAACAGTATTACAAAGGTGATGGCTTACGCGGTTGATTTGTATAGTAACCAAGACCCAATAACAGCGAAACCTAGCTATTAATTCCTCCAAGGTGCCTAAACAAGGAAAACTTTCTGTTTCATTATTTTGTCCGTTCAACATCATGATTTTCTATACGAGAAACGACTATCGTCGAGGTGATCGTTTGGGGATGAATGTACATATTTGGGTTCTAACTATGATTTTATGGAAATAAAAGACCTTTAAATTTTATCTCCAATGAGTCCAAAAGGTACCCCTAAATCCATATCAAAAGCTCATCCTAAACACTGCCTTCTACCTACCAATACTTATCGGTTGAGTGCAAAACTTTAATTAATGCAGACCGACTTATCAGAAAATCCGTAAAGTATTGCCTTGATTCACCCAAAACTATCCTCATTGCTCAAGCAAATAAGCCTGATGGAATCAGATTTGCCATCTTATTAAATCGACTGTATTGAGCTGGATTAGGTCTTACCTATATTTCGCGGTCACTTTCTTTTTTGAACGAGTTTAAATGTCGCTGAGGAACTTTAAGACTTTTTTGCTGAGAAACGTTTACACCATAAAGAACATAAGGACGTTCTGGCCAAAGATTCTTCAGACTTCTACCTCCGGAGGATCCCCCTGCTTCTGGAATGAAAGAGATTCTATCAGAGTCCTCTTATCTTGCTAAAAGGCAATGTTCTAACCAATTGCAAAATCATGTAAAAGCGGTTCGGTGTAAAGGAGAATGTCAAAAGATGGAATCCTTATTTCACGTCCTTCAAGCCTCTTTTGCAATCCACTGGTCTCAAATTCATAGACACAATCTTATCATGAACATGGGAGCCTCAACAGTTAGAGAACGAGGATGATCTACGGAAGTCTAAGGCAAACTATTATTCTACTCATCTTTTTTTAAAATTTACGTAATACTTCTGATTATCAGTGCGAAAAGAACTTAATCCAGGAGAAGTTCTCTTCTAGCTTGTCTTGCCTAAGTGTTCGTCAGAGATACCATCAAATGAGGCGTTATCATACATAACGAGTTTTCTTGGGCTTATGAAGACGCGCCCTTGAAGATTCTACAGTATAATTTGCAGAAGTCACAAGTTCGTTAATCTTGAACTTTAGACTGCTGAACTGATGATTCTTTAGAGATTAGTAATAAAAATAAAAACTTTTGAGATTTTTCTTGATGAAGTAATTTGCAACGTATCGTCACATGATTTTTATTATTTTTTTACTCTGAACCATGTAGGTTATTTTTATGTAGATACCTTTGGGAGAACAAACAGGTTCAAAGATCACGATAGATACCTTTTGGATTAATTGTGCTTTTCATTGCTCTTTTTCGCAAATGAAATATGTTGTGCTGATTTTGTTTTTGGCTTGCTTTTTTGCCCTGTTTTTTAATCAATTATAAATATATTAAGTTTCCAAAACAGTTTCTAAAGCTCATTGGTTGAATTAGTCCTGATGATTAAAAACGTAGGCTCATACTTAAATTTGTAATTGGTACTGATGATAAGGGACTGTCAGTTTTAAATCCAAAACTGTTCACCGACTATTTATGAGCGGAACAAGTGTACCATTCAAGATTGCTAAAAGATTCTTAGAAGATCGTAAGGTGATAGAATTAAGAAGATCGGACTCTATGAAAAACTAAACTCCAATCATTTTTGATTTTATTAATGGCGTGCAGAGCTCAATTAAATAACACCATAACAATGATCAGCTGTAAGTATAAATAGACATATCAGGTTTGAATAATGTAACATAATTACTTTTGACGATGAAATGAGAACTGAAGAAACGATCCGAATAATCTTGTTATTATTATCTTTTGAGAAGAATCAACAATTGCTCATATCTCGGTCTTCAATAGATTTGCATTTGTTGAGACAACTTAATATTGGCAGTTTTTAAACTAACGTAGGAAGAGAAACACAGAAAAAAGGAAACCTTATTAAACGTCTCTTATCTATTCACAACATTTCAAGCCTTTTTTAATGATTGTTTTTGACCTTTGATATTTTGTGGGTGGTTAGTTAAATTTCAAGATCGTCAGTTCTATTTTTAATTTTGTTACAGCTTTAAACAATGAAATGTGTATACAATAAATTTCTTCTTGTTTGGTATATTTAAGGCAAAATTCTGAAAAGATACCGACCGAATTAAAATTTAAAATTTATTTCTGTTTGACCTTTACAAATCAAAATTCAGCAATAAAACTCCACAAAACTGGGTTGCTTTATAAATTGAAATTATGAAACAACTTGTAGCAGTTTCTGCAATATACGTTCACAAAACATTAATAAAACATAACTTGGAATACCATAAACACACATACACAAGACCCATCATCAATATGCGTACGAATATGGGTTAGGGTATTAAAGTCCGGTTGGCTTGGTTGACACATGTCCATATCCTGGCGCCAGGGTTGAACCCAGAAAATTAATGGCATACAGTAATAATACACCCGGAGCGAATCTGGTATGTGTCGAAACCAATCAATGGGGGGTTAGTGTTTGTTGTGGATTTGTGTTTTACTACTTTTACTTTCTCATTAAGTGATTATTATTATTATAATTAATTTTCTAATATTAATTTTAATTTTTCCATTAAAAAATCTTTGATGGTTTGGTAACTGACAGATTATTTTTATTTGATTTTTATTAATGGATAGCTAGCTGTTATTAAAATTCGATTGATCGACGTTTAACATCGATTAAAATAAATATTAAAATATGTGAATGAGTTTGCAATTTTCTTTTACATAAATATTCTTATACACATTTGTATTCATGTCACTGTCACTTTACGATATGTTTAAGAAATCAAAACGCAAATGAATTTCAAAACATTTTCTTTCTATCTGTGGTATTTTTTCAGTGAGAAAGACTGAAAAAATGCCCTTCCTGCTACCTGTTGAAATCAATCATCCACCGAGTCCATAAAGCATTTACTAATTAAAATGGTAGCGAATTGAGGGGGTGTAACATTGGAACACATCGGTCAGGAAAAGAGGGGAAGGCATGTGGCGTGAACAGGAAGTGGTAGCGGGGGTGTCGTAAATCAGGGTGTAGGTGCGCGAGGCTAATTGGGTCCCGTCTGGTCCTGGCGCCATCGAAAACCCCGGCACTCCCTCATGGGCACTGTCCATTTCAAACCCACGGATCATTTATATCTATCAATTGACTAAACTGACAAGCAGTGTGTATCGGATGTCAGGACCCCAGGGGTGTTAACATCAAACAGTTAAAACGTTTGTTCAGTTTACTTTTTTTCTCTTCTTTCTTCTTTTTTTTTTATAGAAACGATTACACATATAATATTTTCTTTTAAACGTCTTATTAGAGAGCAAGAGCATTAATAATGAGGAAATCGTTGCTCTGTAATCTAGAAGATTATTCAACAAAATACTTAAAACGTCAGTTTTGTTTTGTGCTAACATTCAATTAGTGTGATGATGAATCTGTTGAGCGAAGGAAACTCGCAATTTACTTTGAAATGAATTTTATACGTGTTCAATTATAGTAAAGTTGCGTGCTTTTTATGAAATTTTCAAGACATGATATTATAGAGTAAATTTATGTTGTTTCACTTAAGATTTGTTTTTGGACAAGAAAATGCTTTCTCTTCTATAAATATTTAATTATGTTAAAAGTGAATTTTCTTTCCATATGTAGAAAAAAAAGTGTTTTAGTAAAACTAAAAACTTCTCTGCGACAAACAAAAACTTAATAAGGGCATAAAAAACAACTTAGCTTTAGCTTTAGAAAAAAATCAAGTCAAAAGGATCTTTCTGTCATTTAAGCTATTTGCAAAAATATGAAAATGGAAAGTTCAATTCTTCAAGCAGAAAAAATGAAATTCTAATGTTTTGGTACCAACTGTTTTTCTTCTAGTCGAAAGCAACCCTTTTAATTTGGTCACTGTATCACTAAATAATTTCAATTTTCTGCAAGTTCCGTTTTTCTCTTTGGCCACTACTTGCGTGCATTGCCATTGGATGCGGTGGACTTCATTTTCTTTAGGTTTCTTAGTTTTCCCTTTTTGATGCTGTCTTTATGGTCTTGCACCCGTAGGAATCTGCACGATTCTCCCATATATGCTTGCCACACTCAGCACGATTTGTAGAGAGAGTTCTTTGATTTTGGCAACCATTACATACATACAAAAACGCTTTGCTTTGATTTAGTATTCCTGTTCATTTAGTAAATAGGAATGCGCTGATTAACTAAGTAGCTTGTAATATCTTTCGCTTGGAAAAACTCATGGCTGAATGTATCATTCTGTCTCAATAGTTAAAAATACGTTTGGGGTCGATGAACTGTTTTCTTTTCTGTCAATCGACGTCTCTTTTGCTACTTCTATTAGTTTCTTCAAAAAAAAAACCAAGCCAGGAAAGTCAAAAGAAAAACAAACTAGCATCCGAACTCATCCGATTGTCTGTATCGGCTCACCAGTCCATGCCAACAGCACCATTAAGCACCTTTTGAAATGTTCTCTACAGGATCTGATGACAAATCTTGATTTGTAAGTTCCGTTGAAAAAACTCTGAATTTTGGACCAACGCAACGGTAAGTATCCAAACCCTTTGCTCTGCAAGAGTACACTTCTGTGTTATTTCAAAAACAAAATTCAAAATGAAAATCTTAAGTTCACTTATGATCATAGACATCTGTTTTCATTGATAAGATGTGGATGTGAGTGGTTTTGATCTTGAATACCATTGAATACAATGTAGAAGAAACGCTTTGATAAAAGATCAGTTCAGAAGCTGAATAATTAAATTCGTTGTTTCGACTTGCTAAAAGCATTGAAGTAAAACTCATATAGAGGTAAACGAAATTCAAACCTTAAATGAGTGGTAATGCTTTCGGCATTTTTATTTTGCCATTATACTAGAGCCTCAATACTGCAATAATCCCAAAACTCTTTGGGAGTATGAAATTATACAGGCAGCATATTACAGTTTTCCTCCAACAAAATTTTGGAAACATTGATTCGGTTTCTAGTATCAGACTTATGGTATTACTTTAATCAGTTAGCAAGTTTTCAAATTTTAAGTTTCTGATCACATAACGCCCCTTCTTTAGTTTTTTTTCCAATAGAAGTAATTCGAGCATTTTGGGCATTCTGTATCTAGCCAACAAGATTTGGTAGCTATACAAACTTTCAGAAGTCGTAGTTGTGCCAAATTCAGGAAGTCGTTATTAGATATCCTGGTTCCAAAATATGAGAAACATTTTGTTCGCTATGGTAAGTGCATAATGGGCCTGCTCGATTGATTCTGCTCTATTAGCACTTCAATCACATTCCTAACTATGTAGTAGTGTCTGGCCAAAAATATAAGTCAAATATTCCTCTTCGATTCAAGATTGTAAATTAAAAGTTCTGATTTGTCGCAATCGTGCAAGCAATTCGTTCCAAGACCAAATAGGTAAACTCAATTGTCAATGCTAGCGCAAAAGCGAGAGTCTGTAAATTTCATTATAGTCAAAGCATCTACCACCACATTTCCTTGCACTCAATTTGTTGTAGCACTGATGTTAGCTACGAAATGTCAACAAGATATCTTGGGTTTAAGCCTGAAACGTATAATTAGTTCATATGTACAAGTTCTAATTCATCTGTAATTTAAACAAGCACATAACTATCACCACCTCATCATCGTAACAGTTTCTGTATAAGTAAGAGATCATCAAGTACTTAGGTGTAGGCTTAAGTTTTAAAACGTAATCAGTTGCAGTGCTTGGTCATTAGGCAACGGTTGAATTTCGATTAGTTTTCACGTTTTCCCTTAACTAACCTGCAAAGTTACAGAAAAACTATCTGTTGCTTTTTGGTCAATCGATTTAGCATCTAACATGGAATCCAAGTACTAGATAAAATAAGTTTGACAATAATACTTACCTCCAGACAAAGCAAGAGTAAGTAAAAAACATTGAATCTCTCCATCGAGCAAAAACAATTTAATTAAATCTTTCATCACTCTTTATTTTTGTGCACTTCTGACAGCTTGCTGGACGTATCAATCGTCAAATTAGAAGCCTCATGGCACGACGAAAAAATCTTTTCCCAATAAAAGTGTCGCTGTCGCAGTGAGAACTTTGTGGGGTAAAAAAAGTTGTTTTGACCTAATTGTCTGTTATGCCAAAAAAAATTCTTAAGATATCTAGGCTAAAAATACAATTACCTGGACCAATCTGGTTCCGCTTAAACAGACGGGACTACTCTTCATATTGAAAACATGTGTTTGTCGCCCAAACGTTAGCAGCAATCTTTTTGTGGAGGATCAGCAACTTATTATCTAGAGACCTCTATTTTGGCTACACCTCGTTGTGAAAAATTATATGAAATAAACTTACTAAGTGGACTTCTCGATTTGGCATTAACAAAAGACATATTAGGAGAATATGGGATGATGTTCTACAATCTTTTAATTTAGTCAAGAGCTTAAGTAAGTCATCTAACAACTGAATTGAACATTTATCGGCATTTGGTTTAGTTGAGAAGCAACTTGTTGATACGAATAGGCATGACAGGATTATCTCACATTCTGCAATGCTTTCAAGATCAAGATCAGGGTTTAAGATCAATCGTCGAGGCCAAAGAGTGCAAGTACGTAGTGGATATTGAGCCTTATCTACGGCTCAATGAATTGTAGAATTATAGACTATGATTTCTGCGAAAAGATCCCTCATGGTGGAGGTTTTTTGTTAGGATTACCAAGAAAGTCCAAAGTCTTCTTCACAAAAATTTTTGTGAAGAAGACTTTGGACTTTCTTGGTAATCCTATAGACTGTGATATTTCTATAGTTCAACGAAACTATAACTCTCAACTTCATCCCTGGGGCAAGTATTAATTTACAAATAGTGTTAGTAGACTCTTTAATCCAATTGGTTATCGTTCACGCTCGACATTCTATAATCTTCTCATAGAATCGTATATACATTACTGTCATCCAGATTATTGCAGTTGTTAGATATTAACATGCATTCATGATGGTTCGTAAGATAATCATCTTGGGGGCAAATGTTGACCATATAGGTATCGTCCGAACACTTAAAATTTACTTTAGTCCATTTAGCCTCGGTTCCACCATTTTGGCCGGAAATGCGGGTTGTTCCTCATCTCTGTTTCTCTTAAATGGGAGGTGTGAAATAAAGAAGACTAGACCTTTTCAATTTAAACTTTTTACTAAAGCGTTTCTCGGCTAAAGTGGTCAAAACTGGTACTACCAACTACAACTAGGCTGTTGACTTGCAATTCCCAATTTTCTTCGTCTTCGAACACCTTGACGCGATGGCTTTCTCAAACTTTCTACAGTTATAACAGTTATTCATAGCAGGTGGACTGTTAGTCATCGAAAGTGGTTCGATGGTGGGCAAAGCTACCGATAGTCACTATACATGCAGATAGAGATAACTTAGTGAAGGAAGAAGCCTGAGCAATAGCCACCATAGAGGTGATTTGGAAATTGCAGGAAGGAATATTTGTTTGTTATTTTCATCAACATTGAGTTACGCGCTACAATGGTTATTACCATAAAGCAAAAACATGTTTTGGCTAGTTTAATTATTATATGTAAATGTGTCCTTTTAATGTATTTATAATTCGAAATTGCAAAATAATAAGCCATAAAATTAAGTGCTTTCGAGATTTTTAAGATTTACAACAATTTGCAATAAAATATTTATGTGTACAAACGATCATAAAAGTGAAAGCTGTTAAATTACCAAATGAATTTTTTAATTTTAAATAATTAATTGCGAAATAATAGGCTATAAAAATTAATATTATCACTACACTGGTAAAATATAGCGTTCGTGCATAAAATCCGATCTCTTGACTTCTTGTAAATTAGCTGTTAATAATTAACACCTGTAATAATTTGCCACCTACGATTTCATTACATGATTAATAGCCAACAATACATTATTCATATTCATTTAGTGCTTATTTATGCATGAAATAATTTGTAATTAAAACTTCTCGTCTCGTTATTAATTTTGAACGCATTCAACTAGTAACGTTACACATTTGAAGTATGAAATCGTTTAAAAAAAAGAACAAAACGAAACTACAAAGTACATAAGGCACCCAAACTATCATTAGTAAGTTCTCTTTCATATTAATTTTTTATCTCGAGTCCATAATGAAAGATAAATGACTCTGTAACTGAAGACATAACATATGAAGTTAATTAGCCATAAGATATACATCTTTTTCAAGATCAATTTCATAACCGGCGTTAAAAAGTGACGAGCGACTGTCATCTGACTCGTATTTTCCGACACTTACAGCAGGTGCCCAGCATTTTAAGCTTTCACGAAACATTGAGAACCAAGCATCCGTTTGAAGAGACTAAAAAGTTGAACATTCACATGTTCGAAAAAAAAACGTAAATCGAAACAAAATGGATTTTTTAAAAGTTAGAAAGAGAAAAATAGATTTTATCTTTCCAGTAAATTCCGTTTCACATTTTTTTGAGTAAAGGTTAAAATATAAAGCACCTAAAGAATCAATTTAAGATGAAAAAAAGTGTACGGGTGCAGGATTGCAACATAGCTGGAGTTCATTAGCAACCTACATAGCGGAGCTGCCTGATAAATGCCAGTTTGTCCCGCATGATTTATGTGGCCATGTGTATTGCAATTATACACTGCTCGAAGATTTAATAAACTGAGAAATCGAGCCGTGATTTATTATCGTCTCGGTAAAAAATTAAAGAATGCGCTTTACTACTTTTAAGTGAATACTCACTCTGCTGTTTTCCTCGATAAAATTCCTATATAATGTGCAACTGATACAAGACAATAAAGACAATTACTTTAATGACAACATCGTAGATTATGTATTTTATAAACAGCCAAACCATTTACCTTATTAAACCTATCGTAGCCATACCGAAACATAACAAACCCCTTATTTTTCAAATTAAAAGTACTTTCACGGTTGTTATTTCGCAAATGTTTGTTTTACAAAACAGAAATGATTATTTTCTACGAAAAATCAACTTGGCTGTTTGAAAATGGTACGTGGTATCACGTAACAATAGATCATTACAATTTTCAATTGTTATTGCTAAATACGTACCGCGGTTTCCATTGGAGTTCTTTTTTGTAGTACCACCCGCATTGAGGAACTTTTTTGCTTTGTATGCACATAATTCGATTTTCCGCATAGAAGAAAGTAAAATAAAAAAAAACTGTTTATCGTGTGCATAAACACAAATAATTTTGAAATTGAAATGAATTTAATGCTGTTGTCATCAACAAATAGCGATGTTCTTTAATTTTATTATCCGTTTTGGTTTTTAAATGTTTACTTTATTATTAAAAACAAACAAAGCGCTTGAGATGAAACTTTTTTATTTCGTCAATGAAAGATTACATTTAATGATAATGAAATTTTGGTAGACTTCGGAGTGGCCTGTGCAAAAAAA
>VTPC01002795.1:0-16182 GCA_011009095.1 Ignelater luminosus | reverse complement strand
GTCAGTCAGTAACTATCTACGAACAGAAAATGGTGGTTCGCCAAAAATTAATGCCTCCAATGTCGCTATGTACGTCTTCCACCAAGTTTTTCCATCACTTCGATCGAAAAGGCTCAGAAGGAGCCTAATCAGTCTCTCGCCAGAATGGCGAGAAATAAAACATTGATAGCAGCAGAATATACAAGCAAATGAACTCTAAAAATACAACTGGGGGACAGGGATGGTCAGTACTATGTTGTGAATTTGTGCAGGTTTGTGTAACCCGCAGCATCATACCACAAATACATATTCCCAGCGTAATATTTCGATGTTACTTAATAAGCTGAATAGTATAAGACTTGGAGGGTGCAAATCGGTTACATTACCCGTAACCCTTCTTATTTCAGCGGTGTTGCATAAAGATGCGTATTGGTTTTGCAAAAATACCTAGTGAGCGTCTTGTAATATCGTTGTCTGATTTCATCTGTGAGCTTTCCTTACCTACCTTGAACTGCCTCAACGCACTGTCGGTTTTTGGGCAAGCCCAAAAGACATTGCGGTTGAACGAACTCACGCTATGTCATCTTGTTGCCTTACAAACGTACAGCTGATGACATGTTTGCCTCGTAATCACAAATAAGATTGATGTCTCGTTCTGGTCCGCCTTGTTAAGCATCCTGGTAAAGTCGATATGTACCTTAAGACACCTGTGGTTTGCAAGTAGAATGCAAACCAGCCATCGTAAGTAGCTTTGTAATGATATCTATATATGCTGCAACCATCACATTTTTGTGCCACGAACCGACAGTGTTGGGAGATAACGAAGACAGTTTCTAAAGAAAAGAAGTTGAAGGAATAAATACAGAAAGCTGACAGTTAAGAAATCACAGAAACTAGAATAACGCAACTTTCTGAAAGCTATCACCTAGTGAACGTTTGCAATAATTTTATTTTTGCAGGTAAAAACCATTGAAGTGATTGCTTACTGAATTGTGATATTTCAGGTTTTGCTATCGTCGTTTAGAAGACTAAGAAGAATCAAATTAAGTTCGTGGCAAACATATTCAAGTCCAAGGAAATGAAAGGTACGAATAGTTCTATTAGAAGAAGTTGTAAGTTGTAGCTTTGGAAATTTAGTTGCTTCCAGTCTAGAAACTAATGAAAGACGGTTGTTCTGCGAAATCACAAATTTTAGCGCAAAAATCTAGATGTGAAAAGTGTTTAGAAAAACTTGGCATAGATTTTAAAAATAATCCCTAGGTTATCGAGCTAAGAGAATCAAACCTTTAAACAAAAAGCTAAATAAATTATAATAAAGAAATCTAGAATGTCTGCGATAGCAAATTCTGATGAGCCCACTTCAAGATATGGGATCTGAGCAAGTAGAGCCTACAAATGATTGGCAACCTCATTCTAATATCTTGATCTTTGCAATAATATTGGATAAACTTCCATGGCTCTCTAAGTTCTTAAAAAAGCCAAATAAGCCAGAAACCTTTTATGCACAACTACCAATCTAGAAGAAGTACTGAAATACTTTAAACAATTACCTAATGCCTCAAAAAGATAAGAACAAAGAAAAATAAATTATTCAAGTGGACTACTAATTAAAATTTCTCCTTCCCAAAGTCTACAGAATAAATGCATATTTGAACTAGTTTGTATGCAATCCATCTAGCATCTAACAACATCGGACGATAATGTTATAATTGCTATAAGTAATTTCGACTTGTATAATGGCATCTTTGAAGAAAATAATGTTCAGTAATATTGATATTATAGTTCATAGCCAAGAAATTCCAATGCTCATCACTGAATGAACTATAGTGGCGTGTATTATTCAAACACACAAAGATACATATGTACGTGGACTTAATATGATTTTCGATGTTGTAACTGATTGTGATTAAATTGCAGTAGAATCAAATTTAATCAACCCAACTTATGAATAATTCCAATTTACAACAGAGTCAATTAAACCATTAAACTTCGGGTTTATACAAACAAATTGAAATTGTTGATTCCATTATTATTTCAGACATCCTGTCCATCCTGTGAATTTAGTTATCTATAAATAATAATTTTATAGAATTCGAAAATCATATTAAATTTACCACTAAAACTTGTAGCAATTGTTAAAATAACAATTGAAACAGTTCCATGAAGTAGGAATAGCAATAGTATGTATATAAATTATAACAATATGTCAAATGAATTGGAACACCAAAGAGGAGGGAAGCTTCACGGCAACAAGAACGACGCACTCGCCTTTAACACCCTTGATAAATTGCCAGAAAACGACAAAACAACGCAATTATTTAGCAACATAATCATCATTTCAACATTTTCTAAGAACTCCTAAGTTAAACAAGGTAATTAAAAATGCTTGTTCTAAAACGCCTTGGGTGTTCTGGCTATGAAGAGGACAACTTAAAATTTATTTTTACATATATATGCATATGCTGTAAAAATTATTAAAAAAAATTTATACGACTTGATTTCTTTCGAGATTAAAGACAGAAAAAGTTAATTTATAACTTTTTTAAAACATCAAAACTTTGTAAAATTATGGGAATTACTTAATATCCACCGGGAATTTCCTTGCATTAATGCAACTACTAACTCCAGTCACACAACTTTAATGGTTAATAACAATTGTTAAATATCACAAGCAAAATAAATTACCCGTGTGAAACTCGAGATAATTTAATGCCCTAAGTGGATACATAGTTCATCCCCAATCACATACAATTCTAAATAACATATATTTTCCTTGTTTATACTCCGGTAACTCTTCTAATTTAATCTTTAACATCTAATAGTCTCTTAAAACTCTTGCTGTTTAATAAAGAAAAAAAATGTTAACATAACGAACGGGGCCACCTTTCAAGAAACGGGCCAATACATATATTTCAGTTGAGTTATTTGTGAGCACAGCGTCACACCAAACACTTTCGCCCTTCAATCACAAGCTTTAATTCCTGCGCAAGTTGCAGACAAATTACCCAAGCATCCACTCAGTTTCGGAATGCGTCGCTAAGTCATGCCATTTATTTACTGCCACCTCGTATAAGTAACACACTTTAGTAAATAAATGCCACAACATAATAATAAATGTGTTACTTTTAGTTTTTGGATCACTATAAAATATATAGCGGCTTAAATAAGAGATCAAGATTGATTAGATTACTTATACAGATATCAAAATTGTAAATAGTTGTGTTAAAAGAATAAATATAGCCAGGGAGTTTTTAATTCTGATCTAATCTTTAAATGCATAAAAATCCGCACTATAAAAATTTCATTACGGCATACCGTAAGATATCGGTAATATTTATATCTTGTACTTAATTTTGTCACAATTTTATAAATTTGCTATTTTTGACAGTCTAAACTACTTATACATTAGATAAACATATTTAAAATTTGACTGAAAATAATTGCGTTTTCAGAATTTTCAAAAAACAGCATTAATTTGCTAATTTAATGTTTAAATAAAACTTTCTCAGTTGATTAAAAACAGATTCTCTAACTAAAATATTTCTTCCGGTGATAATTTTAAATATGACTTAAGTTAGTTACCTTCAGATGTAGCGTTTTTATATAAACCTTAACCTATCAGTATGTATCCGGCTGTATCGGGTATTTAAATTTCTGTGTAATCAAAACAACCAAAGAAAACAGAATTTTTTAATAAAAGAAATATTTGGCCGAATTTCACCAGTAAATTAAAGTTACCCGCAATCAACAAAAAGTAAGTATAAATTGCTACAGAAAAAACAATTATAGTTTGGCGCCCAACGTGGTAATAAGGTTCAGTGCAAAAGTATTGGGCCAAATTCAAAAAAATCACCAAACATGTGTAACTTATATCAATGTAGAAATTATCTATAAAAGTGTGAAGTTTCTGCAAACAAAATATTCGTCGTCTTCTCTTCAAGGTTTTCAATTTTTAAGACTTTCATTTTATTTGCAAGATGGGTTTTCCATTTTTAAGGAAATTTTCTCATTCTTCACTTAAAAAAAAGCAAAGTCTAATGGTTTTGGCTAATATCAATGTGGAAATTATCTATAAAAGTGTGAAGTTTCTGCAAACAAAGTATTCGTTGTCTTCTCTTCAAGGTTTTCAATTTTTAAGACTTTCATTTTATTTGCAAGATTGGTTTTCCATTTTTAAGGAAATCTTCTCATTCTTCACTTCAAAAAAAGCAAAGTCTAATGGTTCTGGCTAAGGATCAACAATCAACAATATTCAGAATGGCCATGTTTGAAAGAAAGTCCTAATCCTTATAATATCCAAGAATGAGAGAACTATTTTAAGTTCAGCGAAATAGGTTTGCAAACAACACAAAACAGGCTGAACAGTTTTCGATCCTTTTCAGCAAAAGGTAGCAATACGCAGAACGCGAAGGGCTAGTTCTGATGACACCCAATACTGCTATCGCGATCTTAGAGAGGTGCCGGGTGACATTAAAGGCAGTGAGATAGCTACTTCCATCATACAGTAGGAAAGGCTAAAAATAGCTGACACAAAAGATAGAGAACTATCAAATAAATTTAGAAAAAATTATAGTGAAAGCAAACGATTGATTCAAGACCAAGCTGTAGTTAGATCAAGAATCCTAAAATTAACTAAACATAAATATTTTTACTGATGGCGATTTTCCCATTGCTTTTATAACGAAAAAGAAGAAGAAAGAGAAAGATTACGGCAACAGTACAGACATGAAATAAGAGAATACAAAGATGTGATTGAAGCAGCAAGCTTGAAAGTTACAGCAGATAATCCTTGGGTCTTACAATAAAAGATTATAGTGATAAAGAGAAGAGGTAAGGAAGAGTTCAAAAGAAATATGCTGCATAGACTGAAACATGGGAAGAGTCTCAAGAAAAGTTTATTAGAAAATACTTTTCTAAAGATGAGTATGAGAAGACACCTTAGAACAGCAGAAAATCAGATTGGAGCGGAGAATATGGAATGAAGAAGTTACAAATACAAAAATCAAAAATGCCGATAACAAAACGTATAATATCGCCCTGGTACATTAGTATAGAAAGAATGATGAATAAGAAAAACTTCCCGAGAAAGTTACCAAAAATCGCAATAGCATTTTTGAGTGATACAGAGATAGAGAGCGGAGGTATAATACAGGAAATAAACAGAGGGTGTCCTCTATAATCCTCCCTTGGACTAGTCCTCTGGTTACTTATCAAGACTGGTTTGGGGATATGAATCAAGCAATCACAGAAATGAGACAGCATGGAGAGGAAGCTCTTGGGCAAGGATTCGTCGATGATCAAACGATATTGATATCTGAGAAGTCAATTAAGAAAATAAAAAACAAAAATGAAAAAGGTATTGAGAGAGGTATAAAAAATGGGCAGATAGAAATAAATACAAGACTGGTTTGGAGAGATGAATCAAGCAATCACAGAAATGAGACAGCATGGAGAGAAAGATCTTGGGCAAGGATTCGTCGATGATCAAATTACATTGATATCTGAAAAGTCAACAAATAAAAAACAAAAATGAAAAAGATACTGAGAGAGGTGTAAGAAATAGGCAGATAGAAATAAATGCAAGACTGGTTTTGGGGAGATGAATCAAGCAACCACAGAAATGAGACAGTATAGAGAGGAAGATCTTGGGCAAGGATTCGTCGATGATCAAATTACATTGATATCTGAGAAATCAACTAAGAAAATAAACAAAAATGAAAAAGGTATTGAGAACGGTGTAAGAAATGGGCAGATAGAAATAAATTTGACTACAGCATGCATAAGACCCAAAGCACTTTTTTCAAAACAATAGCTGCACAACGAGAATCGATTATTAGAGTAAAAGAGCATACAGTAGAGAACAACTTGCAACAGAATACCTCAACCTGTATATTGATAAGCAATAGTATTCGTCGAACACTGCAGATTCCTTAGAGAAAAAGGACAAAAAACCAAAATTATTTGTGGTGAAAGGTATGCTACTAGAAAACGAGTTTTCGGGTGCATATACTTGCAAGGACTACAACCAGCCTGGAAGATCTACAATTCAAAAGCAAGACACAAGGATGCGAGTATGCACTTCAATGCACTACAAAAACGTTATTGTGCATCACGGGAGCCCATGGAACGAGAAGGTCATGAAAATATTATCAGATAAGGAAAAGTGCAATACACACAGAAATATGCAGATACGATAAACCGGTCAAAATGAGTGACCTATCTAGTTTCCACCATACAGGAAAAATAACAGTGAAATGGTTGAACGAAGAAAAAATAAAGAAGGAAGACAATAGCCACGATGTAGGTAGTACTGCAGTAGCTTTTAGGAATGGAAAAGAGTTATGGAATAGAAGATGGAAATTAAGAGAAGAAAACTTAGTATATCAAGCAGAGCTGCAAGGCTTCAAAATGGCAATTCAATTGATCTTAGGGAAACAAAAAGATTTATAAATAATAGTGTTGGAATGGATTAAAGTTCGTGTAGAGAGAAAAGGAAGTGAAAAGACCGATCAGCTTGCGAGATAGCAATCTGAGATGAACAAAGACAGAAATGTTTTGTGTAGAGATTGGGATTGGCTATATGGAGCTGAATAGAAAGTGCTACCAATATTTGAATAGATTCAATATAAGAAACATCCAATCAACATGTGAATATTGACATATAATACTGAACACTGTCAAGTATCTAGAAGAGTGGTAGCGGGAGACATTTAGAAGGTACTGAATGACCACCTAACCGTCAATTCCTTGCGACTTTTGGCCTTGGGCGTTTTGTAGGTGGGTTGTTCGCCTCGAAGAGAATAATCAATGAAACCCTAACAAAACTCGTTTTTATCAAAAATCAGAAAAGTATTTTACAGTGGGAAGAAAAAGAAGAAGAAACCTAATTGTACTTAAGTTTGCATTACATGTATTACCATGCTGGGAGTTGGAATTCCTAATTTATTAGAAGCATGTGAAACAATTAACCCTAACTGTTGTATTTGAGAACCAAACACCAGAGTAAACTCTGAGCAATAAGTGACAAACGTTTTTCTTTTGGTTTCTAATTCAGTTAGTTACAAATGGTAGTAAAATCTTGTATGGAGGTTAAGCAAGTTTAGTTTGTAAGACCATACAAAGCCGTAGTTAGTTTTTATTACGTTTTATCCACAACTTTGTTACGAGTAAAAGTTAAGAGCAGGTTTGTTTGGGTAGGTATTTAGACTTGAATTAAAAACCATGGAAAAGGTTTTTCTAAAACTGGTATCATCAGAGATTCTGATCAAAAATGTACAAAACTTGTCGAAATCAGATTTTTAAGTTTCAAAATTATCTAACGACCACACTTCACATAACATATATACAATACTTCAAAAGTTGTCAAAGTTATCTTCGACAACAAGGGATATTTGGGGCGCCTAAAATACCTTGCCGTCGGTGATAATTGTGGTGGCTATAAGAGCTGATTGATGATTTTGACTGAATGTTGTTGGTGGCTTGATTTAGAGTTATGTTGGTGGATAGTGTAGTTTATTTATTCCTCTGGTTGTCTACTAATAACCTTTCTTCCACGAAAAGGAAGCTACTCAACAGAGCAGAATTTCTTCTCTTGACGTGGAAGTCCGACGATCGATTGTAGTTTCTTTTACTTACCTTTTGTTATTTATTAGAGGTATAAGATCTAGATAAAAAAAATCCAAGTTCGCAAGTACACAAAAATTAGCTCATGAGAGTATAACGAGTTCGAAACAGGAATCCGAGCTGAAATTCCGTAGAATAATTGCACATTACAATTCTTATGAGAGATTTAATTAATCAATTCATGGTTAACTTAGATAAAGTAAATAACTTTAGAAATTCACGTGAAGGTGATGCTTAATAACAGTGGTACTCTTCTATGTATTAAAATCTTCCAGGAAGTATTAGAATATTTATTGTTAATGACACTGGAAAATTAATAATTCCACAAATATTCTAAATATTTTTCAAGCTTAAATTAATATTAATATTAGATATTTACGTTTTACTGTTTCATTCAGTATTTCACCCGTTGTTGAATACAGTGATTTACAGGTAATTGGTGAAATGTCCGCTTGATGAAGGTAAATGCTATGTTGAAAGCTTTATTTTAAATACTTTATCAAAAGGTCGAAATCGATACGTTGTTGTTTGAAAACTGACCGTTTAATTTATTCTTTCGCGTTTGAAATTGGGGTTTTACTTTGTGGTATTCTTTGTAAATTAATACTAGTAGTAAGTTGTTGCTTTTTAAATCTGCTATTTAAAAGAAATTCCTAAAAAAGTTAAATTGCAAAAATTTCGTTTATACATTTTTAATTGCATATTTTGAGGAATTTAATGAAAAAGAACATAAATACAACAAAAAATCCCGTCTTTTCCATGGATATTTCTTGTGGCAATAGCGCCCAAAAACAAACGTTATGACAGTCAGAGAAACCGACAACATTCACAGAATAACTCTGAGCGTTTTTTCTGGAATTATGTTATCTTATTTAAAACGTTTTGGTTGACATGTTTATAATATTTATTTCTAATACCTGAAATTCCTTTACATTCTAAAAATTTGTATCTGACATGTTTTTTCTCTCTATCATTAGATGATCGAAATTAGACCTTATGTAATTATTTCCTAAACTTCCCATTATTTTCGTACGAATAGATTTAAATGTGATTCATAATTCTTTTCCTTTTATTTTTTCAAGTTTCTCTGCTTTTAACCGCGTAAAAACACGTTGTAAGAACGTCATCAAACTGTTATTTATTTGTAGTTAATGCTAATGCCATGCAATCGTGGAAGATATCGGTCCGGAGGATCTGCGAGACCCATTGTTTGAAGGATCCGTCGAATTCCATTGTCGATGCAAAAGAAGAAGCCCCTGTATTATATTTTATAAAAGCCGATTGGTATCTTACTTAATTTCCTCCAGTAAGTTAACGATGCGAAAGCTTCCGAAGCAGCACAAGCACACACGTACACATATTTTCTTTTACATTGGAGATAAAAATGTTTTGACGGTATAAAAATGAAAAACGAAATAATTTGCTTTAAATTGTATTATCAGCTTGTGTGGACGTTTAAATGAATGTTTCAAACGGGTTTCAATACCCTCGTCACACTTAATGCACATATGAATATTATATGCAAACTGATTGTTATACATTTATACAATGATTCCAATAAAAATTTGGTTTTTAAAAGCGAAAACTGATCACACCTTTGTAAATTAAAGGTTAAATGAATAAATCGCTCCCTTTCGTGGGTATAAATTCCAAAATTGGGTAAATTCAAACATAGCAAATATTTCTGCTCTTATGACATCACACATTTATTATTAATATTAAACCATCAAACTTTCTTCTCGAAAAAAAAAGCAATCTTGAATGTCATAGAAAAGGTAGATATAGACAGAGCTCCTCCAGTTGCATATTTGTATTGAGCGTACAATATTGCAGAATCTGAAACTATGGGATTTCAGTGATTTCATGAATAACGAGCACAAATATGCGATCCTACATGCTCAATGCAGGCCCATTTTTAATAAATATCTTTTCGGCCCGGTGAGGAATTATGTATATTAAACTCAAGAAAAATAAATTTGAGCAACACAACAGTTTCCTTCAGAAAAAGAAATTTGAACAGAAAGTTATGCTCAAGAAACTTAATAGTTATTGCATATTGAAGGTTATGGAAACTTAAAGGATTGCACAAAACACGCAGTTCATGGATTATTTACTGTCAAAGATCCGAATGCTTCCGATTTATTTAAAAATTCTTTTCCAATTTTGTTCAAATTTCAAATCTTCTTACATTCGTCAGCTGCTTGTTATTAGTTTAGCCAGTGCTCCCCAGGCCGGTTGCATTTTTCTATGTAGCTTTCTTGCTATAAACTCTTTTTTGATTTTCGTACCATATTTAGACTTGCTAGTTAATTTTCTATAAAATGATTTGAAAAAATGCATTGCTTTAATCATTAGTCCTTGAGACGTATGCAGTGAAATCTCTCTCAACGAATACGTTTACATAAAAGACATCTCTGCATTAAAGACACTCTTCTAACTCTCAAAGTTGAAATTAATTAGTTTTTACCTCTCCATAGCGGACATTTCTGATTATGGACATTTTTCTTGGCACGGACGTTGTTCATTACAAAGAAGTTTCACATTGATACGTCCAGTTACAACATCATTTTAACGCTGACAGTGTTAACCAGTTACACCGGTTTTCAAAAAAACCAAAATATGATTAAAACAGTAAAAAATATTTAAAATAATAATAAAAGTGAACGAATCTGTTTTCTCCATTTATAAATCCAGATACCATCTATATTTTCTCTCGATGTCGACAGTTCAATATTCTCAATATCATCGCTGACCATTCCATCACCATCATCCGATCAGCACCAGATTACTCCATTCTCCACCGACTCGACACCAAGAAACTCCAACGTCACCCCATTAGTTGCAATTATTGTCGTCACATCAGCACCAACATTGTCTCTGCAGTTCAACCAGCAAGTTGCATTCCAGCACCATTTACATCATTCCACTGGACTGGAAAGGAGCTACCAAGCTCCCAAAGCTACAGCTTCATCGGAAAGAAGAGACCATCATCGAACAACAAGAACGACGACGATTTTCTTCATATTCCTATAAACGGGTTAGATCCTAATTTTGATGTTGTTGGTACACCTAAATTGCAATCAAATTTACAACAAAAAGACAATGTCATAGTTGAGAGTACTCAAAAGAAAACCAAGTCGAAACCGGATTCATCGATGATTTCCGTTAACACATTGTGGTTAGGATGTAAAACATGTCAGACACAATTAAAAAAAGAAACCCAAGCAAGATTTGAAATATCAGAAGATATTGCTGAGAAAAGTTGTGCAGAACAGAACGATTACTTCTGCGTTCTAAAATTATTTTTAATTATACAGAATATTTCATAAAAGTGTAACTATTTTTCTAAATGAAACATCCTATATATTTTGTATCTTTTTTTTACCTTTGGTCACTTGCTAATTATAGTAATGTGGACTTCTGGAGTCTAAACTTGGCAGTTTTGGTGTTATTTTCTGTTTGTTATTTGTTATACACTTTCCCCAAAACCTTGCAAAATCACACAAAAATATATGCTTTTAGTATTTTATTTTTACAGGCATAGATTTCAAGTAGTATTCTTCAAAGCCCATTATAAAAGTTTTACTTGAATTACTATACAGAGAGAACAAAAAACTCAAATCGTTATTTTCCTCGATTTTCAAAACGCGACATTGTGAATGTATTACTGTAACAGGATTCGGACTCTACATTTCAAATCAAGTTCCCTGACTTTCCAGAACTCATTTTTCAGAAAATCGGAACTTGTTTCACATGCGACGATCTGCTTTGCACAGAAATACTATTAATATCAGCTAATTTTGTGTAAACGTCACAAGCCTTCTAACGACGTACGAAGTGGTTAACTACTATCACGGCATCGTCAGAAAAAAACAGAATCCTTATTTTAGTTGCTCCGATTCCTACTTCTGCAGAAATAATGATTTGAAGTTAGTCACAATATTCATTATACAGGGTGATCATTTTAAAACTTCCCACCTTGAATAACTCTTTAATTAGTAAAATTATCAAAAATCGCTAAAACATTTCGAGTTTGTTTTGGAGGGGGACATTTAATAACCTACTCTAGTCAGTTGTGAAACTTTCACCCTCCCCCCCAACCACCCCGTCACCAAAATTTTAAATGGCACTACTCCATGTGTGATATATCATTTTAAAGGGTATACGATTCTCAAACTTTTACATCAAAGAAAATCAAAATTGGCCCAGCCGTTCATGAACTAGAGATAAAAATGTATTTAATTTAATCAATACATTTCAGTCTCTAGTTTACGAACGGCTGGACCGATTTTAAATTTCTTTAATGTAAAAGATTGAGAGTTTTGTACCCTTTAAAATGATATATCACACATGTGGTGGGGCCGTTTAGAATTCTGGGGTGAGAGTGGTTGGGGGGAGGGTGAAAATTGACCAGAATCTTAAATGGCACTACCCCATGTGTGATATATCATTTTAAAGAGTATAAAATTTTCAATCTCTTACATCAAAGAAAATTAAAATCAGTCCAGCTGTTCGTGAACTAAAGACAGAAACGTATTGATTGAATTAAATACATTTTTGGCTCTAATTCACGAACGGCTAGGCCGATTTTAATTTTCTTTATTGTAAAAGATTGAGAATTTCATACCCTTTAAAATGATATATCACACATGGAGTAGTGCCATTTAAAATTTTGGGGAGAGGAGTGGCTAAGGGGGGAGAGTGAAAGTTCCCAACTGACTAGAGTAGGTTATTAAATGTCCCCCTCCAAAACAAAAGCGACGCGTTTCAGCGATTTTTGATAATTGTACTAATTAAAGAGTTATTCAAGGTGGGAAGTTTTAAAATGATCACCATGTATAGTGAATTGTTCAAATAAAAACAAATTTACAGCCATTGCAGAAAAAACTCGATCATTGCGACATCTATTTAAAAAACGGATACGAAAGTATACAATACCACTGCGATAACAGTGAGGCACGTCGCTAGAACCAATCAGAAAGATACAAAATGTTGTAAAATCATCAAATCTGAGAAACTATTGTTAGCTTTGGGAACAGTGGATTACAGCTGTTGTCTGCCTCTTTTCCGCCATACTTGCATAATTTAGAGCCATTTGCTGGTTTATGGTTTTCGCCAATATTCCTTTTTCTTAAAGTCAGATTTAAAACATTTGGGAATGCACAGCATAACCACAACGAATTCCATTTTGTTACTTTTTTCTCAAACTTCGGCAGCCATTTTGACCAAGTTCCCGAAGAAATATCAAAAAATGAAGACACCGCATTATCTTTAGTTTTTGATAAAGAATCCAAATCTAAAGTCAAAATCTCAAAATTTAAAATAAAAATGCGGACGGATGAACGGACAGATAGACAGACAGGCAGACTTCGGAGTTCGTTGCAAATTAAAATTTAACAAAAATCACTTCAAGAATCGTCCCATTTTTATTGGCAACAAGGGAGGACCTCTCTCGGGCTCCAAACCAACTTGAGGGTTCCTACTCGGATTCCAAAAATGACATGATGGATGATCCTTTTGGAATACCGACCATGTGGAAACCCTACTCTTACTTCCCTCAAGAAATGGCACCTTCAGGTTAACGTCTTGAGCCGGCCCTGTTGGCAACGTCAGTATTTTTGCTGTTATTAGAAGTTCCAGACAAAATCATTAAATTCCTTGACTTTTATTTTCATTTTCTTAATTCCATGACTTTTGCAGATTTTCCCGTGTTTACAGGCGAAGCCTAACTGCGTAATCTACAAGAGCACAAGACCATTTTTAAAGTTTCATGCCAAACCAGCAGTTTCTAAAGACTGCAGCGGATTTCTAGGAAGGGCATTCTATCCTACAAGTTACACAAAACAGACTTTCTTAGAAAATTCTAATTAAATTCAAATGAAAATAAGACTGAAAGATACCAAGCGTTCCATTCAGAAAGATCAATAGATATTACAGTTTTTCTATCGGACCACCTTGTATAATCTAACTATTTAGACCCGGTTGGTGCTATGTTTGTTACAGTCAGCAATGAATTTTCTGAGTTTTCCATGTAAGGAAACACAGAATGATGCGTCACGCTTTCATAGAACACTCAGTATAGTTAGAAATAATTTTATAATGCAGAATTGTTCGTTTTTCACAACATTCCGTTATAATATCTATACGTCTTATCTATACTCTCTCTCAATACTCATTCACAAATCTTTTTGGAACACCCTGTACAATTGGTAGTAAGATATTTTTAAAAGTGTTAGAAAGCAGATCAACCTTCACCTTCATTAAACCATAATTTTTTGTAAGTATGACAGTACAGAATTTCGCAACTTATTGAATGAACATCGTACTTCGATGCAAATTAAATTAGATTTAATTGACAGTACGAATCCAAAAAATGATACATTGCCATTAAGAAATCCATCGTTAAAAACAAACAATACGATTTAAGACAATGACGTCATCATTTTATGGTTTAAATTTACAGATGTAGTAAATTCCTATTAGTCTATTACACAAATAAGGTTACTAGACCATTAACAATGTCATAAAAAGTCTCATTTGCTTTTAGAAGTTTTTTTCAGAAACTATAATGAGTTACCTAATTAACAAAAGGTAGGCTCATTCAAAATTTATTTTTTTAATTCCGCCAACAAATTGTAGGTACAAAAGTACAGTTAAATTAAGAAATTATTGTAGTGGAAATTGAACAATTTAATTCAGATAATTACCTTATTATTACCTTTCTTTTATAACCTAACCGTTATAATAATAATTAATGTTAACTCAATTTCATTTTATAAACAATCCAATTCCTCTCACAATCATCAAAATAGATCTTATAAAAAAGGAAGGTCAAAATGGCGAACATCCTCAGAAGGGTGCTTTGTCTCAATGCTTCCTCTGTTTTCTAGCTTTTATATAGGAACACGTTTATGTTCTCACGAGTTTTCACGTTTTAAAATTGTACACCGGAATACCCTGTAGGTCGCCTTTTATAAACTACCGACTACATTTATTTTGTTTACACGAAGTTAAAGTAGTTTTAAGTAGTTCTAAGACCCTTAAGATATTTTGACACCAGTTGCTTGCCGGATGAAATTCAATTTAGTACAAATTAAAAAAAAATGAAAAGGAATTCACTTGCAGCAAGAGTGATGCGTTAAAGGTTGTTCGTATTTTATACTGTTAATTCCCACGAGTACTGAAATCAAAGAGAAGATGGCGATAACTGCTTTATGTATGTATGTACAGCATACCAACGTTTAGCATTTCCACGAATGGTTTGATTTTTCAAATCGAAATATGTGTAATAAAATTATAACTGGATAAAATTCATAGCGTTATTTTAATGCAATAAAATTGTAAATAAAAATTTCCTTCTTTTTGTTAAATCGTTCTTCAAAAATAAATATCAATAAAATCTGTTTATATAGATAATAAAATTTAAATTATTTTGTTTAATGTTTTAAAATGTAATAAACGTTTTATAGAACAACAATTTTGAAGTAGTTATACGAGCACTATTAGCGTTTTATTTCACTATTATAAACCTAAATTAATTTCGTTGGTATAACCATGATGTCGTTTTTAATGGGACTCCGTCGTCAGACTCAAACAGATTTTTCAAATAACTTTCTTAAAAACTTCAGTCATGAAGGTTTTTATTATCTTGAAGAATTAATAAAAAGTTTCCCTTCCCAGTTTAATAAAATATATAAATTTAACATAGACGCGAAAAAAATTTACTACACCCTCGCAATATAAAATTATCAAAGACACCATTGTGTCCTGGGTTAAGAACCAAAAAGAAAGAATTTTCTTTGTCCCTTTGATACAACGACAAAAAAATTACAAAACAGCTTGAGGGTTACAAGGTTTGTGTGCTTGATTTTCAGCGAATTCAAAGAGTGGAACTTTCAATTTGGTATTTTCTTGGTTTGTCATTATCCTATTGTTTTGGTGAGCCGCTGGGGTTTGTAATGCGGTTGCTAGCGGCTATAAATGGTGGCAGCGCTCTACGTTGCATACCGTCCTCAACTGAACAACTCCATTATTTTGCGCTAATTGGTTAACGCTAACGGGGGATTTAACAGAGACTGCATTAAAAAAATTCATCATGTCAACTGAATCAAGCAGAATTTAATGTTTAAACCTCTTTGTGTGTTTAGCTGCTTTTTTGTTTTATGAAAATACATTTACATGAACGAAATAAAATTTTCAGTGATATGTTGGAAATGTTACTAAAAAATTCAAAATGTTTTTATACAAATAAAATTGTAATAAAGTATCCCTATAGTTTTATTGCCAATAAAAATTCGATTTTCTAATAATTTATAGCATGGCGGATTTATATTCAACAATAAACAAAGAACGTATTGCGTGTCATCAAAAACATATGAGCAGCAAGACACTCCTGATAACTAAAGGAAAAGTAAGTTAATAAGCAGCTTTTGCATTTCATACTTACATTAATTCTTGTTAGAAGAAACCACCATTACTATATTCCCCTTCGCCGCAATTCATTGTTTCGCTAAGGTATTTCAGTATATTATGCGACCCTCAATAGGGCTATCATATCGTTCACTTAAGTCTGCTTTTGCA
>VTPC01002792.1:41415-72234 GCA_011009095.1 Ignelater luminosus | reverse complement strand
ATTTTTTGAAACCCTCGATTTAGCTTCGCTAAATAGCAAGTGAGGGTGATATGAAAATAAAACATGAATTAAAACATCTTGACTTAGTTACAAGAATTAGTAGAAATAGTTATGCCATTTTAAACCGGAAAATTTTGTACCATGTATTTCCAGGTGATCGATTACTAGAGAAAATTATTTCTTTTATTTGCGAAAATTATATTTTGTTGTAATTAAACTTGTTAAGTAAAAAGTGTTAGCGGAAAAGATATGTTAGGTTTTAGTTGACTGGAATCTGCTTTTAATTGTAAAATTAATAATAACATTTTAGATACGTTTAGATGATTAGGTGAATATTATAAACTAAATTATTTATTATTATTAACGATTTCTTAAATATAAGTAGTACTTTTCAAAATACACGTAAAGATTTCATTGTCCAGAAATTCTCTAAGCCCAAACTTCTTCCTAAACTTAACATAAATAAAAACTAAACAAGTTCCTCTTGCCCCTAACGAAAGTCCAAACACTGAGATTTTGTTTACTTCAGGTTTCTGTTTACAAAATGGTATAGTAGGTTCGTAAACTTTGCACTATTTGAGATGGACTTCTTCAGATTGATTTCTCTCTTTTTCAAACCAAAAATACACTGTTTATTATTATTTTTATTATTATATAACTGTCGTAGATTTATAATGTCTGTAGTTTTAAAACAATTGGAGCTATGAGGATATAATTTTCCGAACTTTCATAATACGTTTATTATTTTACAAACTTTTACAATCAATACCACGCTACCTTAGAGTTATACAGTTGTATGTTACATAACTCTAGTTTTGAGATAATAACTAGTTAGTTTTCCAACTTCTGAAATAGCACTTGTAGTAGATATAAAATTTTAATTTTTAAATATCTTATAGTTTCGTAATGTAAAATTACTTTGCTCAAGTTTGAAACAACTTTTTTTGGAAAATAAGATGTTTATGAAATTTAAAAAAAAACATACAGCTATGCATTGGGATAATCATTATTTCTTTATAGAAACCTGTAACATACAATTTTGCATTTTGTAAACTTATATAAGATACCATGTTAAAAATTAAATAAAAATACAGTACTCCTGAAAAAGATTATTTAATAACAAAAATTAACGGAAATGGTTTTACAAAGGTATGGAATTCTATAATAACGCACATATTTAAGAACGGAATTGACAATATTTAGATAAAAAATAAAAAGTATTTCACTCTTAACAAAATAATGGATGCCGAAACATAACAGCATGGAAAAAAAGAAGAAAAAAAATAAAGTAATTCACTTATAACGCAGATGTACTAGCCTATTGATTGCTCTTCTTCTTTCCCTTTGTAGAAGTGTTGTTGGTTTTAGGTAAAAGTGTATTGTAGTAATCCTGGTCATTTTTTGGCATCCATTTTACCAGAAACTGTAATGCACTGACTTTGTTTGGGGTAAATTATTATTCGTTTCTTTGAAAATTGCTGGACAAAAACTCTTCTTGAATAAATGATGTTTTATAGTTGACGTTGTAGCTTGACTAAGTAAACTCCAAAAGTACAACTTTTGAAAATGACACGTTATTATATTTCAAAGTTGAAGCCAGAGAATGAATATTTTTAAAATACTCTGCACGCATTTGAATGATTCTATAAGGCAGCCTTCGATTTACCTTTAGAAGAAATCTTATTAGAGACAAGGGTGAGTAATATTCTGCCTTACATAATACTCTCTCAGTGCTACTATGCACTGATTCCACCTCTTGCACACGTGAATGCCCAGGTGTGAAATATGTCATTGTAATCTTTCTTAAATTAGGATGTAGTTTCAGAAAGCTTTGAACAGCAAACGACATGATTGAGTTCCTGTTCTGTGGAACACAGCTGTCGCTCCATAATATAGTTTCTTCTAGGTTTGGATGGTCTTCAATCACATTTTGTAAGATTTTATAAAGAGCACTTGCTAAATCGCTACTTTTTCGACCACTCCATAAATCACAGTAAACTTGTTTGAAAATAGATAGATGTGCTGTTAAGTTATATACAGACAACTTGCTTTTGTAGAAAAACTTGCTAATATCTGCTTTTGGACAAGTTAAAACATTCTGCAGATCAAAAGTTAGAACTGCAGTTTTTCCTTCTCTATCTTTCTGCCGTTCTTCTCTAGCTGCATTTTTTTCTAAAATGTGATTCTGGTAATGGCCCTTATCTTCATCAGTCAGTCTGTCTTCTTCTGTACACAACTTATTCACATGCATCACACCTAACTTTTTTTGGCTTCTGAAAGTGAATATTAAATAAAAGCTCACATTTTGATGTAGATACCAAGATAAACATTTTTCTAGCATAATATTCTCTAAACATCTCTTTTCTTTCAGTGCCCGATATTTTCTGACTGCATTTGTAATGGCATTTCCTTAAACAATCTTTTGAATTTTCTATTTTATTTGGTGATACTAACTTTTTTCTGGAAGATATGTATTCTTCCCCATTGTTGTGTTTCTTTTTACGTACATTACATGCCCACGTATTAGAATCTCTCTTACGTTTGCGAGATCTGTTAACTGGACCCATTACCCCTTTCTTCGTATTAGCACGTTCATTTAAGTTTACTTCAGCCTGTCTACCTACACTTTCTTCAACAGTTTCTTCTTGGGTGTCCCCTGCAGACGTGGAAATGCTATCTTCGTTTCTAAAATATTAAAATAAATCTGAAAATGCATGCACATAACCTCACTATTTGATTTTTATACCTTTCTTCTAAATCCAAAGGCAGGTATTCTTTGTCCACATCTGAATCATATCCATCAAAACTATATGGATCATTGTTAGCATCCGATTCTTCCATCTTAATAATTTTTATTTACAAAATATTAGAAAAATGCAACAACTAGTATACACACGTGTAATCACAGCAATGTAGTATGTCACAGCAATATGTACTGCAATGATTTTCTATCATAACCCAAAATTGTATGTTGCACATGCAACTATGTGCTACTGACTGTATGACAGAACATACAATTTGGTTTTCTTTCAGAACGTTTTGTGAAACAAAGATGGATGATATGTGGACGAAATATAACAGAACGAACTAACATAGAACTATGTTATATAAACCATAATATAGTCTAATGAACATACAACTTCATGGTGTCAATAACTCAAAATTTTTAAAATTGTAACATACAACTGTATAACACCGAGGTAGCGTGTCCATTCTAGTAGCCGATGTTAATAAAATCTTTAGTGGTTCAATTTAGAAGAACTTAAAAGACATCGCATGGTATAATATTAAATAATATCGTAACTAAAATTTGTTAAAATCTATGTTTACTCAAAAACGGTGCATTTTACGAGAAACCGCAAAACTTGTTTTGTTGAATTAAGTGTAGATTGCAAAGATTGGAAAGCGTAACTTATTTTATTTTTGAAAAATCAAAATACATCTATTAAATCTTTGATACTTGAGAGAAAGAGACAACAGCAACACCATTAATTGAGAACCCTTCTGTATTTCTCTTCTAATAGGTTGCATTGCAAATTGTTTTTCTTTACCCACCTACGGTAAGCTACCCAAACCCTCTCCGTCTATTCTCAACCTTTTTCTGAGACAGGCCTGCTAATAAGATGATCTGGTCATCTGCAAACACCTGGTAGACGTCAGAAACAGGCAGAATTTTGTGAAATCGTCAGATCTGGAGATCTTTCGTCAGCTCACTTTTTTTCCTTCCATATTTACAAAATTTAGTGCCATCTGTTCGTTTATGATTCTGCTCAGTAAAAGTCCCTACACACATGGCAATCTGCAAAAACCAATTTGTAGGGTAGAAAATTGGTCAATACCTTATTAGCCTATTATTATTATCCTTTTTGAAACATTTTAAAATATATATTTGATCCTTCATTATAGTTCCAAACAATAAAATAATTTTAAAATAACCATAACTAACATCAAGACAAAAATTGCCCTAGATCACCCTACACACCATACAATTTCCATGGTGTTAGAAAGCACTGCTATAGGATGACCGGTCGAGCGAACTTTTCGATATGAGATTGTCATAAAAAAATTGTAATGATTGGCCCATGCATGGTCTGACAAATTAGATCTTGCAGATTGCCACACGTGTCGAGACTTTCAAAGTAGTGCCACGATGTGTAACTTTTTCAACGATTTACTTATTTAGCGAGCTTTGTAACAAAACTAACTGTAGAACAATCTCGCTTAAATAGTAAAAGTAAGATAAATATGGTTATACAAAAAAGTTTGAGTACTACTGCATTGAAGTAGCAAATTACTTTTCAAACGTGGACCATATAAATATTAATACGCAAGGCTGTAAGTCAGGTGACAACTTTCTCGTTACATTTTTACTGTGTTTCAACACGAAAAAGTTGCAATCACCCTGTATACATGCATTTAAAAGGTTAAAACAGTCTTGAAAAGAAAACTAAAATGGATTTAAATGAGGGTTGTTTTAGACTCAGACCTTGCGTCTGAAGTAGAGAAGTACAGCCGAATGGAAGTGTTCCATTTATTATGTCTAACTTGTATTTTATTTTCCTTGAAATTGTGAAGCGATAACATTTATAAAAATACATATTTTTTAGTATAGCAAAACAAACTGAATTAATTAACAATAACAACTAGGTTTTTGTTGATAATACTCTGTATATTTGACTTTTATTAAAGAATTCCATTGTTTTCCTTTGTTGTTCCAAACAGAGTAAAATTGTTAATGTCGAAAGTGGTTGTTTCGAATACTGCTAAAGGAGTTTCTCCCCCTTTTAACGCAATCACAAATTCAGTACGGTGGAATTATTAACTAATTTATGCCATAATTATAATTACACATTTTCTAAATTTAATTTATCTAATTTTAAACATCCAGTTTAACGAAGATTGTTTAAGTTTAAAACTTCTCATTGTAGTGTATTCCGGGAACATGGTATTTGCACGGTACAAAGCTCAAGATTGCCTGCCAGACCATGGCATGTCATCTTTCAAAGTGCGCATCTATCTACATCAAAGTTATCTAAGGCCAGTGTTGTCTTTGTCCCTTTAGCTTTGTTTCGCAATATCCTCAATTGCTATGCTGGAAGTATGGGAAATGTGAAAAACTAGAATTTGAATTAATTAGAATGCTAATTAAACAAACTACCTGTAAATCTAACTGCGTACTATTTTGTACTTTTTGCGCTAATTATTATCATCGTTCGCAATTTCGTGTTACGCTTTATACTAAGTTTTACCAATTTTACACGCGCCTAATAACACAACTGACAATAACACCTTCCTGTATAAACTGTCCCTAAAATTATAGATCAATCATCTGAATTACCTGTTATGCCAGACATGTATGCATGTTCTCCAAAATATTTGACGTTAAAATTAATTAGTTTTTGTTCAATTTTTGTTGGTTATAGAAATGATTATGAAAAATGTAAAACCAAACGAAATACATATTAATTTGGATATTTTTTATGTAAAAACAAAAAACTAATGAAAACCTCCCATTCTATAAACCAACAAATTGACAGAAAATTAAAGTAGAACCCCGCAAGGTAATATACATACGAAATGAATGTTTGTTTTAGTGTGAGCCCGTTTCTGGATTGGGTTTTCGAAGGGGAAGCTACAAGTGCGTATGCCGTATGGGGTTTTACTTTCCTGATACTAAAGCAGAACGTCGTTATTACAACGGAACCGTCATAGAAGAGGAATACGAGAAGTTAATGCTTGTAAGTATACTAAATTTTAGTTTCTTTACTAATTGGTCAAAGTTGTAGAGTTAGTACATTGCGTGACTTAATTTTTCCTAGTCTTGCGTGCGTTTTTGCTTTGTTCAGATTTTTTCCCTTGCACTTAATTAGAATTAATTCTTGCATAATACACGTTAAGAAGTAGTATATACGAACACGTTGAAAATAATCTTATTTCTTTATTTTCACAAGGATTAGCTTTATTTGCTTTCATGCATAAAATTTTAAGTGGAAGTTGTAGGGTTAAGCTTTAATCGTTGTGGCAAACGATAGCGTTGTAACAGTCATAATAGAATTATGGGTGCATATATACAACCACAATTTCTGAATTAACATCAGAAAGTAGAAAGGTCAACAATGTTATAACTATTAATATATTATTCTGTAATAATAGATAACTGTAAGTCTGCTTTTGTTCAACACATGTAATACGTCTTTTTGGGAATTATTGAATTTAAGGAATGTCATATCACATCTACATATAGAGCAATCAGGCGGTTAATGATCCTTTTGTAGTCAATTTCACAAAGAGCAAACAGATAACATTCGAAGATAAATTTAAATGCTCTATTGATACCGTAATTTCGATTCGTGAAAAGTCTTTTAAACGGTTCTTGTGTTACATGGTTTTTGCAAATTTTCGGCTCTTTCTGAGAAATCAATAAAACACAATTCGTTGTTCTGTGTATAAAATGTACTATTGCCTTTAAACAAGAAATTGTATTACGCAATACATGAATAACTAATTCTAGATAAACATCATATCACTTCGATATAACTAGAATTATATAGTAGACTTTAAGTAATAGGGTGATAGCTCAAATAACCTATCCTTATTCCATTTTAAATTTTTATATAAATAGCGGTAATTAGTAATTATAATTATATAGAACGCCACAGAATACTTTTTAATTTAAATTCATTTTTTTAGAAAATCTTATTTAAATATTTTGAGACGGTCGAAATTAGAGAAAAACCTCGGTAAATTGGCATTTAAACAGCATGAATTACACAGAACAATATTAAAACTGTCAGATCGTAATAGTCATCCCTTGACTTTAGTTTTCCACAAATAAGGTTTGTTTGGAATTTCAATACATCCTTTTTCACAATCAAATTGGTTTTGCTTTTTACAAAGCTAACGACAAACTTTTTATAGTTTTTCCCAGCATTTACAAAACGTTTTCAAAAGCATTATCAGACGCAAAACGTCCCATTTTAAAAACAAACAGATAATTCCACTGTCTTAAATTTCAATTAGTCTACTAACATATCTTCATCTCTCTTTAGGTTAGTTTTATTGATTAACAATAAAAGTTTCAAAACCCAGATTTAGGTCAGGTTACTTGCTCTTATTTTTTTATTGCGATATATTTAAATTTAATTTTTTTTTTAAGAGTATTCCTTTATGGTAAGCTTACTTTCGATTTTTGGTTCTCCAACTTTATTTGGGCATTTTCGCCATTTTGTTGGAGATCCTTTATGATTTCAACAAAGTCATTTAACGTCTATTAAAAACAACTATTATTTACAGTTTTGATTTCCTAAGTATTTTGCCAACTCATTGGATATGTAGTATCTCAAAATAAACCATGCCAATTTATATACTAAAAAATCGAGAATTTCAATAAATTAATTTCAAAAACGTACAAGTATTATGTGTACTATATTTCGCGCCCACAGAAAAAATTAGAAATCTCAACTTAAAACTTCTGCTAACAAACATATTTTGATTGAATTTAAATATGTAGGAGCTAAATCTGTAAACTGGTAAAATTACAGTAGCACAGCTAGTAGTGGTATTGACAGCTCAAAAGATCAAAGTCCTTTGACAAAGGGGCCTCTAGTAAATTGATCAATACTGCTATTTTGGTAACTTAGCTAAGATAGAATCGAACTCATTCATGGACACAGCATAGAGATACTATAAACAAACCTAATAAGGAGAACAGGATGTAAGCATGGGGTATTCTTTGTAAGAAATGGGCGAATTCCAAAAAAAGGCTTTTATGATCAATACAGTTTGATCTAGGATATGCTCATCTCTTAACATCAAGTATTATTTCAATGCATTTTGCTACCTTTGTACTATAATAAAAATAATACACGGATTAACAATTCGCAATTTCTTGACAAACTACCCCTTTTGGTCATCGTGTCCTCTGTAGAGAACGTCACCTAAAATAATTGTTATATGAAACTTTACGCGGAAACTGCAATTCTGTTTTGTCCTGAATGCTTTCTAAATATCACAGAATATTTTTCAACAGGTTTTTTTGTGACCTCTGTTGGTCGGTAGTAAAATTAGGCCCATTTAATATTTGTATGTGACTACAAATTTGAACTAATCGGCAGCGTTCCAGTTGACAATTTTTTTTAAGTTATCTGTGAATATTTTGCTGACATTTAGAAGATTCGTTGTCTACATTTTTGAAAAATGGTTTGCCGTTTGTGTTTCTGAATTAAAAACTTTGGACTCTAAAGTTTGTCCTTTGGTGAGGACATTGTGACTGAAGTGGTTCACGTTTCCAGGTAAACATAATCTCATTTTGTATTTTAGTTTTGTTTTACTTTAAAATTATGCGTTTTGTAGACACAAATGCCCTATCAGAGGCCTCTGATGATGACGGCTGGGGAAGTGATTCGGGAAATGTTCTAGAACTACCTGCAGAAGGTATTGCTACTCAAAATGTTTGTTTTGAGTATTAGGTAAACCCTTTTTCGTCAGATACTTCCCGTGAAATCGATACCAACAATGAAACAATAGAGCTGGGAGCTACTACTAATTCAGACCGCTTTTGGAAAGTAAGATCTCTGTATGAAACTATGCGTAAAGGGTGTTTTGAGCTCCCCCTGGAAGAAAAAGAAAACCTTGCCCATGGGGCATAAAACTGTTTGCGTTATGTGGATACAATGAGATCACGTATAATTTTCTAATATATCAAAATTATATATACCAAATTAGAGAAGGAGCAATTGGAGGTTTTTGGGCTCGGTGCTGCGGTAGTTCTAAAACTTGCCAATAGAATTACTGGACCTAATTATCAGCTATACCTTGATAACTATTTTAACAGTTACAATCTGTTGGAAATGCTTCATAACCAGCACATATACGCTCGCATTGATCGCTCTGCTCGGCTCAGATATTGAAATGAAGAAGAAAGGTCGTGGCACAAGCGAAGAGCTTATGAGCGAATTTTGTTAACTAAGTGGTATGACAATAAAGCAGTCAACCTGGTATCTAATTTTCAAAACATCCAGCCAAGCAATTCATGCAAGAGATGGGATAAAGGAAAACAAAATTACATAGAAGCTCTCAGACCCCATGTTGTTTCTGAATACAACAATTACATGGGTGGAGTAGACAAAATGGACTTTTTGTTGACCATCTACAGAATCAAAATGAAATCAAAAAAGTGGAAAATGTTTGCACATGCAATAGATATTGCATGTGTGAACTCTTGGTTGGAATATAGAGGACAAGGATCGACACTTGGTGTGCCCAACAAAGACATGCTAGACCTCGGGCGTACGTGGCTGAAGCACTAATTACTGTAAATAAGCAACCACTAAGAAAAAGAGGACGGCCGTGCACATCAGATAACTCTTCACATGCATCTACCTCCGACACGACGAAGTGTAATTAGATAATTCTGGCCACTTCCCGGTTTGTGACAGTAAAGCTACTACTATCAGATGTAAATATCCTGATTGCAAATCAAAAACATACATACGAGGTATGTGAGAAAAATAATGAGACTGATTTCATACTAACCAAAGTTTTTATTTTTTTCAAACAACAATGTTATCCCCTTCAAAGTAGTTCGCTTGGGCAGCTATACACCGGCGGAGTCGTTGTTCCCACTCTTGGTAGCAGCGCTGGAAGTCTTCAACTGGTATGGCTTTTAATTGGTCGGTCACAGTCTTTTGAATGTTCTCCAGAGTTCCAAAATGACGTCCTTTTAGGACATGGTTCAATTTCGGGAAAAGGAAAAAGTCACAAGGACTCAAATCAGGTGAATAGGGGGGATGAGGAACAACAGTAATGCGTTTTGAGGTCAAAAATTCACTGATGGAAATTGCTGTGTGACACGGAGCATTGTCATGATGTCTGTCAAAATTTGATGCACGGTGAAAGTGTTTAAATTTAACTGTTCACTCATCATCCTTATTGTTAAACGACGGTCTGATCTCACAAGAGCCCTCACACGTTCAACGTTTTCGTCAGTTTTTGAAGTTGAAGATCTCCCTGAGCGAGGTTCATCTTCAACGTGTTCTCGGCCGTCCAAAAATGATTTGTGCCAGCGAAAAACTTGTGCTCTTGATAAGCACTGTTCCCCATAGACCTGTTTTAACTTTTCAAAAGTCACACTCGCGGATTCACCAAGTTTAACACAAAACTTTATTGCACAACGTTGCTCTAAATTCCGATGCTCCATTTCTGTAACACACAACAAAAACACAACTTCACTGATGGCGCTGTCAAAAATAATGTGTTAGCTGTACGGAGTTGTAACTCGGACTGAGGAAGTGGAAGCGATAAACAAACCGGTTTAGCACAGGCCGGTAGACACAACGTTGCCAGATCTCCCGCAGTGTTGCCAGTCTCATTACTTTTCTCACACACCTCGTATACTGCAAAAGATGTAACCTGCATTTGTATGTAAAGAAATTGTTTTGATTTCTACCACACCCAAAATAATTGTAGTGCCAGACTTTTTAATTATTTTATAATGTTTAAATATGACACTTTTTCATTGTTTTGTAATGTTTGTAATATAAGAGTTGTTCATTTCCTACCTTATTTCTTTAATTTTAAAAACTGTAGCAATATAACTGTTGAGTCACAATGTCCTCTGTAGAGGACATGTTTTTTTTTCCAAACATTTAAAAATCATCAAAAAAATCAATCATTCTGTATACCAAGTTTCAAATGTTTATCTTAAAAAACAAAAAATAATGACTGAAAGGGCTACTTCCAAAAATTTTGACCGTGTATAGTAACATGTGTCGGTCGACCCGCCCAGTTCCTTACAAGGAATTCAAACGCTCAACACCGTCTTAATCCCGTTGTGTACTAAATACGGAATACCAAAATGTTTATTTTGAGATCTTTCACTGTACTTGTCAAAATCAGGTTCGACATGAAAAGTGTAAAATAAGAAAATTTGTTGGAGGTAAACAGTTTTAAGAAATTATCTGATAGATGCCAAAATACTAAAGTTATTGTAATTCTGTACAGCTGTTAAAATTCACGATTTTTTTCAGGTTTTTAGAACACTTAAGTTTCATTTGATTCCAACTAAGCAAAAAAGTGTTATTTATTTATGCTTAAAATTAGAAATTTTCTAATCTGAAAAATGATAAACCTTAATGCCTTCATATTTCAGAAAACTAGTTTAACGTACAAAACTGTGATAAATCTATAACCTTATAAACGTACTATCGGGAAAGACAAAAATAAAAATATTACTTTTTAGTATACCCTCGTAACTCGTTTGAGAAACTAGGACACAAATTTTTCTTGTAAAATATCGCAAAAGTCAGGTACGAAGGTGCTTTTAACTATCAAGCACATTTGCTAGTGTATTGATTATTTGAGCCTAAAGTGTTCTCGAAGCAGGCACCTCTTGCTCTCATTGTTTCACGGTGAAGATGTTCTTCGTTATACCGATAATTTTAACTACGTTGTTATAGATGTGCCCTTACGGGCAAACAGTGTTCGTTAAATTTTAGATTAACAACGAGTAAAAATACAAAAAGGAAGCACCTGCAAATAACGCTCTTAAATTATCAGTTTAGTACAGCGAATAATTTACCATCGTTAAAGCTCGAAAACAAGAGATAATTGGTTAAGTGTATTTAAATTAGCGCAGAACGAATAAAATCACAGTCCAAATACAACAATTTATTTTAAGTGGACTGATTCGTTGAAATTCTGGGTTTTGAACATTTTCTTGTCAATGTTAATCGTCTCTTTCGGTTAGAATTTTAATAAATATGTAAAATTTCTGTCTCAGGAACTTAGTTCAGTAATATCAAGAAATCTCAAGTATCATAAATGAATAATACAGATTCTTCAACGTTATTTGTGTAGGTTCCCTGTTTTATTACCCATGCATGTCCTTTCCAACCCTTAAAATTTGATTTACAAAAAATAAGAACTTGACAAGTTGCGGAGAATGGTTCCTGAAAATCTTATTTTAATGTGCTCATTCACGTTCTTGTTTATTGTAGGGCCAGGAAAGTCAGTACAGTGCTCCAGGAATGTTCGAGTGCTTGTCCTGTGCAGAGGGTTGTGAAAGTTGTGAAGACGACAGGCCGTGCGTCGTTTCCCTCAATTGGGTGATGCGCACCGCTATACTGATACTCTCTTGCGTGATTATCTGTTGTTTGCCAATAGTGGTTCTTTTTACCTGGAAGTATGGTAATGTTAAGGTAAGTTCTCGCTCTTATCCCTCTTCTCCGTTTCCTGCCTAGCCGTTAATAAATCAATTAAGATCCAATTGCTCTCCAATTAATTGCGGAACAGGCATTCACTCGATATAAGTAGAAAAATCTCATCAGATTTTCACGAACCCCAATTTCCATGGAAATAGCTGAGATATAATAATTAAGTATAGAAATCGGAATTCGTTTCGATGATTGCATTATCTTTTAAAGATTCGCAGATTTATTAACGTTTGAAAATGATAAAGCATAATAACACATGCCGTAAAAAAATATCTAAAACTTTGTTAGTATTACTTTCTAAGATTTCTAAGATAAAATTAAGAAAAAAGATGGTTTTTCTCGTGGAATACCCAATTTGTTGTATACTTAAAATCTATTTTGACAAGCTATATTTTAATATTTAATTTTTAAAAGTAGACACATGGGGCCTTTGGAGAACCGTGCCATTTTTTAAAGGGAATTAGATTTTATTTAACTTTGTAATATTAATGTGTCCCAAAACTGATATATTTGGTAGTTTCACGATAAAACTTGATAAACAACAGAAATTAATAAAAACGTGTAAGTTTGTGCATTTGGGGGCTCTTAGTCCCATGCGCCCAATTACGTTGACAAATTAGTCGAAGTTTGCGACTATATTTTAGTTGTTTACCGCATTTCGTGATGTGCAATGTAGATTTTCATAATTAATTGAGTTTCCTAGTAACTTGAGTAATATTGTTACATTGCCTCACATTTTGTGTAAAACCCTGCACTTCAAGCCCTTTATTTATAGGAATACTATCGACAGTGCCTAAAATATATTTTCTTTGGTCTTTTCTTGCTGGTTACCATGGAAAGTTTATTAATACTGAGGGTGAGCTAAGGTGATTGTTTTACTATGACTAACTATCAATTTCAATAATTTCGAAAGGAGAAGTAATCACGATATCGCGATGCAGCTACTTCGTATACCCCATATATGTGTATGGGATATTCTGAGGTCAAGACTCACCATTATTGTATGATCTATGAAGTTGAGGAATTTAATGCTTACTAACCTATCGGAGTAGCTCCTCGTTGTCCTAATTAACAAACCACGTAACTCCAAAAAATACGATTTTGAGATTTTCATGCTATTGCATTCGTTTATGGTTCCTGCACAACTTCACCAAACCTCATAACTACAAAAAATTTAAATCATCGAACAAAAGGGAAAAACAAATCACGTATATTTTTAGGGAGGAATTTTGTTATTGCAAACCAAGTAACTCCTAGCAGGGGCAGCCTGTTGTAATGCAAAAGTGTGCTGTCTGTGCAGTGTTTGGATTTATCTGTGATTACAACATTCTTTTATTGTTTGGAGGCTATATGGCACGTGTTTGAAGGTTGGTAATGCAATATAATATTATTTTACCATAAAATTATAATGATTATAAAATTTTAAGTCGAAAACTAACCCGTTTGAAAAGAATATGTGATTTACGTGTTTTGTTAACAAAACAAAGTTTTAAGTTACTTTGCAATTTTTGAGGAGTTACACGTTTTCATTCTGTCAACGTTTACTTTTAAAATAATATACTTAAAATTGTACTTTACTAAGTTTAGTTTCAATTCAGGTAATTTATAAGTTTTATAAGGATTTACTAGCAGAAAAACATTATTTTTTGTGTACTTCTACTAAACTCAGATGGAGTTACGTTGTGTGCTAATCTGTTCTTTATGAAGTTACGAGGTTTTATTTCAATATGAAACGGTAGATACGGGGTTTATCTACAATTAAAGGTTTTGAATGAAAGACTTTCCAGGAGTTAAGTGATCTGTATTCGTTTTATTAAACTGACCACTAATTACGTTTTTGTTACTTTTCAGTTCAAAAATGCCTTTGAGAACAAAAAAAATACTAAAACTAGCAATAAATGCACAATCTGACAAGGGAAATGGTGGATGTTTGCGTTTGCCGCCGGTCAAGAACCAAGAAGGAGACGACATCAAGTAACAGAAGATGATTGGGAAGTTAAAAAAGCAAAGATCTTACGTGAACAAGGTAAAGAATACAAAGGGAGAAATGTTATAGATGGGAAAGTCACGGGATTTGTCAGTAGGCCTAAGAGAACGATGAAAGAAATTACTTGCAAATGTAGAGGTAAAACCTTTCATTGCAAGACATTGACAGAAACAAAAAGACAAAAGGTGTTCAATGATTTTTGGAAGTTGAGCTGGAAGGAACGAAAGATTTTCCTAAAAATTATGACAGATGTAAATTTTACCCAAAGATCTCGGGATAGGAAAATTGAAAACACTTCACGCCGAAAATTTTCTTTTAAATTCTATTTACATGTAAATAATTCAGCAAAGGTCAGAGTATGCAAAAAGACATTACTGGCAATTTTAGGGATAGGGGAATTGATGGTCAACAAGTGGTTAGAAGACGGAGGAGAAGATCATGTAGAGTTGGAACAAAAAGACGAAACCGACGAGAAAACTGAAAATAGAAGACAATCAAAGAAGATTACAAGAAAACGAGATTTAAATAAAAGATTAAATTTATTAAAAGAGTTTTTATTGGCATTGCCAAATGTAGAATCACATTATTGTCGGGCATCTTCTCAAAAACTCTATTTGGAGCCTTGTTGGACGCCAAAGTCTCAGTTGTTCAAGGTTTATACTGACAATTGGTGCAAGGAAAAAAAAATGCAAGACACTGCCTTCGTGTACCTTCCACAAAACGTTTGAAGATCTGAATTTGTCGTTATACAGACCGAAGAAAGATCAATGTGATATATGTAGAGCATACAAGCTAAAACACATTACTAGTGAAGAATACAAGGATCATTCAAAGAAGAAAACCCCTGCTAGGCAAGAAAAAGACAACGATAAAAAAATGAAGAGCATGTTTACAGGGTGGATCTTCAGAGCCTGTTATTGTGTCCTAAATCAAATGCTTCTATCATATATTACAGGAGGAAACTTTCGGTCCACAACCTTTGTATGTATGATCTAAAGACAAAAGATGGATTTTGCTACCTGTGGAATGAAACAAAAATCGAATTCACTGCAAATGAGTTTGCAAGCATTGTAAGTCATTTCATTCAATCCCAGTTACCGCTTCGCAACAATGCAAAGAAAATAATAATTTTCAGTGACGGTTGTAACTATCAAAAGAGAAGTTCTATTTTGAGCAATGCCCTGTTACATTTAGCTGTTAAGTACAAGATCTGTATCGAAAGCAAATATCTGGAAAAAGGTCACACTCAAATGGAGTATGACTCTATGCACTCCACCATAGAGCGGTATCTAAAACAGAGAGAAGTTCATGTGCCAGCTGATTATGTAGAGATGTGCAAAAATGCTAGAAAGCATTCTACACCTTATAAGGTTACTTATTTAGAACATTCATTCTTTAGAAACTATGCAAACCCCACAATGTACAAGTCGATCCGTCCTGGATTGAAGAAAGGTGACGCCAAAGTTACTGACATCCGTTGTTTGAAGTATTCTGACGACGGAAAATTTATTACAAACTAAATTTTGAAGATGAGTTCAAACTATTACTTGCTTGCGAGGATAACGCAAAACAATCGGAAGAAGCTTCAAGAAAATCCAGACGAAAAAGACAGGATCCAAAACCATCATTAAGCCATCCTATAGACAAAATGCAAGCATTTCGTGAAGCAAATTTACCAAATTTATACGACAGTAGGTTGAAGACAACGGAAGCAAAGTACAACCATCTGCAAGAATTGAAAAGTATAATACTAAGGGACTATCACTCATTTTATGACGAGTTGCCATTTTAACAGACTGCTTCAATCCATGAAAAGGTCAAAATTACCATCGTTACATGTATTTTTACTAACATTTTGTTTTATTTGACATTTTTATGTGTTTCCAAATATAATATATCATAATTATCTCATTATTCCAATTTCTAGTATTTTATTTAAAACCTTATACTCATTGTCAGACCACTTAACTCCAAATTTAAATTTTCAAACCACGTATCTTTTATACACATACCGTGTAACTCCTTAACGTAGCTATTTCTAACCTGGTAACTCCATTGTAATTATTAATATGTTTAATTATATAACAATATGGCCTATACACATCTCAGAATACTTTAAACTTTATTGTTAAGAATAAACAATAATAATTTATCTATTCACTGTCGAATAAATCAGTTTTTTGTGCCTCCTGTCAAAAGTGGGAAATGTGAGTTACGTGGTTTGTTAATTAGGCCAACGTGCTATAATAATATCATTCTGTAATACATTCCTTTATCTTTTGATTTACCGAAGGACGAATTGCAGAATCTCAAAGCAATTATTTTTTTTTATCAGCTGACTTCAATAGATTCTCAATCCCTTATTTAATCCTTTTACAACCTTAAACGATTTTTTTTTGTTTAATTTTTTTAAGTTTTAATTATATTGAGCCTTTCAACAATCTAAATGGATTTTTACAAAACGATCCCAGACAACATAGCATAGAGGGTATTTCATTTAAAGATCAAGACAAATTTTTACTTGTTTTTAACTACAATAGTTTTTTTGTTTTTTTTTTCAAAATGTAAATCCTGTCTAGTTTGGTACTTTTCCATTTGAAATTCACTGCCGATTACAACCATTACAAAGCATTATTGGGCTTAAACCAATAAGTTTTGGTGTTATTTAATTATTTGTAGCAAATTAACTTCAAGATTCTGCAATTTACAAACTTTTCGATTTTGCAATTTCAGCAAAGTTGAGATTAAATCATTATTAATTTTCAGTTGTAGGTATTATTACACATACGAAAAATATTTGATTTTTGAAACCTGCGATACCGGTATGTATCGTTGATGGCAACGATATAATACCATAGGGCCTAAACCTAGCAGCTTGTCACTGTATTTGGTTTTGTATAATACCATAGAGTTTAGCGAATAGTTCTGGTATAATTCACAAACTACAGATTTTGGAAAGTAAAATTGAGCCTTCAGTTTTTAGAGATATCCAGTGATGATTTTCGTGAAACAATGCTTTTGGTCCAGATGCAGAAAGAACAACAACTGTAAACGAATTAAATACATAAATACCTCAATATTCCAGGTCTGTGTTTTAAGTTTAGATAGTTGTAATTAGCAGTGAATATGGAATAATAATAATAATAATAATAATAAAATAAAAAGATTCTGATGTTAGAATCTAAAAAATAATTATTTCTAGGAATTAAAGAAACGAGCTCGGCATTTTAATGTTTTCAAAGCACTGTACATACAAGAAATAATTGAATAACGTCAAATCTTTTACGTGAAATACGTTTATTGAAAAATGTACTTTGTTTTTAAAAATTAATTTTATTTTTATTTCTACAAGTACAAAATCACAACTTAAATTTTATAACTTTTCTTGTGAGAAGTAACTAAAGTCGCCGATGCTGTGCAACAATAATTACAAATTGAAAACTGATCTTTTAAAAAGGTATATTTATAACTTCATACTTATCACTCAGCATTTCTTGTGCACAGGATACACCTGGTGCATGGTCAGCATTTGCTAACATGTTACTCGTGTACCACATCATAATGCTATTATTGATTTACTCAACAATGAAAAACAAACAATAAAATACTTCAATATGTAGGATGTTTCATTCAAAGAAATCCTGGTTATACGTGTCACTTTATGTAGTCGAAAACAGTTTTAAAGTTAGAAAAAAGTCGTTTTATGTAACTTTTTTAGTAACATCTTTGGATGTTTTCACAAATAAACACGCTATTTTGCAATTACAGACTGTTAAGGCATCCTGTATAATATTAGTAAGTGTAGGGGTGGTTTTATTTATTCTTTTATTTAAGGTATTTTAAATTAACTTTTAACTTTAGTGGTTTTAGTATTTAAATTTGAAATGAAAACTTTTGTGCAAAAGCTTTTTCCAAAAACTTTTTCCAAAAGCACGCTATAGTAGAAAGAGAAGAAGAGAGTTTTACTATCGCACTGTCAACATTGTTTCATATAAATTTAAACAAAATCTTGGGCAGCGGGAATGTCAATTGTACAATTTATTGTTGTCATTTTCTACATAAGCAGGTTTCAACCTATCCACCGATATGTGCTTCAGTCTTCCATTGGCATCTAGCAAATAAGTTTCTCTGTTTCTTGATAAGACCTTGTAGGGTCCCTCAAAAGGTACTTGCAAATTTGTGTGATGGGTATATTTTGTGTGAACAAATAATTTTAGTCAATTCTCAAGAGGACGCCAATACAAAATATATCCCTATATCGCAATTGTGCCCAAACGGGAACAAAACGTAACAAGCATGTTTATGTATTTTTCAGTAGCGCCATCTAGGGGATATTAGTATAAATATGCAGTAGATGAAAGTAGTTCATTTACAAAATTGTAGGAACCTTTCTTAAAATGCTTTTGTGTTGTTAATTTGAGGTTATGATAATTTCCGGGTTTTTGAAAACTAGTTATGCGATAAATAAACTTCACAAACAAATTCTAATTATGGTAAGTGCTTGCCCTAGTGTTTTCTACATGTGAATGTATTAATTTTTATATTCTATGAGAATGATGTGTTTAAAAGCTGTTTCTAAAGTCATGTTCCCATATGGGAACATTATGCAGTTACTGGCCAAATATCAGTACTTTAAGAAGACGATGCTTCTGCAAAAGAACCTGGAAATATCTGCAATTGCAAAAATTCTAATTGAACACTGAAGTAAATGAAGACGATGGTTCCTTTGTCTCATTATTTTATTGACAACAATATTCCAACTACATCTGCAAGCAAAAGTGAGCAAAAGAGTAGCAGTTAAAAAATTAATAAAATGTAAGAACGTAATTGTTCGAAGTAGACCAAAACCTGTAGTGAAACTAGTTATCCTCAACACACCTGATAACATTATGAATTAAACTAGACCTTACAAACTTTTTGCAGCCTCAATTTGGTTGCTTATTTGGATACACAAAAATAGATTCTGTAGCAACAATTCCAACTAATGGAATTTTGGACTCTCATTTTCCAAATGAAAAACATTACAAAGTTAAAGCAAGAGGGGCCTATGAAGAACAAGCGACATCAGTAAAAGATACTAATGTGTCTGTTATACAGTGGTATGACAACGAAATTGTTGGCTTAGCATCTATTTTGCAGGAAGTAAACTAGAACATAATCTGAAAATAAGACTGAAGAAATTTTTTGCCCTGCCATTATCAAAGTTCTTACTAAACATATTAGAGGAGTTAACCTTCTTGATTCTATTTTGGGCTTGTACAGAAACAAACTGAGAAGCATTTCATTTGCTAGACCTGGTAGTACGTATGCAATTATTGTATATTACATCGAAGAATAGTCTCCCAAAATACAGACAATTTAAATGAAAAAATTATAGTTTGCATAATTTCAAAATGGAATTGGCAACAGTTTTGTGCAACTCTAGGTTTAATTCCAATAATGAAAACAAACGAGGTCTTCCCTTGTTACAAATACTTAGTCAAAACAGAAGGCAGAAAAAAATGTGCCATTTAGTGAAATTCAAAAAGGCAGGCTGGATCACTGGGCCAATTCACATCAAACAACGACAGTGTTGCAAGTTTGGAAATGTTTCGGCAAAACTTAACTTATATCTTGAACTGGTTTGTTCATTGTTTTTCTTTACATTTGCAATTCATCAAATTGATTTTGTGCTGTAATAATAAAATACTATGTCTATTGATAATTTCTCATCGGTTTTAAAAGCTGAGTTCAGTATTTATCAACCTCAATAATGCATCCGCTACAACTTTAGATTTACTTTTTATATGAAGTATATTTGAGGTGAATTGTGGTATGTATCCAAGGTGTCTTGTTTGACCAGGACCCTTTTCACTTTTAGATGTTATTGCTGTTGTGAGGAATGTATAGTCTGTCTATACAACAAAATTCCTCCTTTCTAAGGCATATTGGATTGGTGATAGTTTAAGCGGTGGTGAATGTTCATTAGAATGTGTTAACAAAGAAGCAGATAATAATGCATTTTATCAAATGATTCTTGACATTTGCTTAATCAAATTACTTCTGTAGGTTTGTTCTTTATTCATATATTAGAATGAGTAATTCTGCTAATTTGGGAATGAACCTATGATAGTGATTTATTATTTCTGGAAACTGTTGAAATTGATCAATTCAACTGAAAAACTGAAACCTGCTCTGACCCTATCTTCAGAAATAAGAATACTATTTTTGATAATTTTCAAAATTTCATTTTATTTATTATGTACTGTCAAAGGAAGTAGTGAAGGTGTATTTATGTTTACAGTTATTCCATTTATAGAAAGAGATGTTTTAGTATCTAATAAGCATTTGTTTTTAATATCGACCAGTAATTCAAATTCTTCTAAAAAATGAGCAACATGTATTGGTTTGTTAATTGAGGCTAAAACCAAAGGAAAATTAACAGTACGACGTAATAATTCAAAATTGACTTTCAAAAGTTTTGATTTTTGTTCCGTTGCCAAACTTGAAGTGATACCAATAATGTTTACCATTTACATTGTATTCCTGCCTGGTTCTACTTTGGCATTGAGATTTTGTAAACGGTCTTTGCTTATAGGTATGTAGAGAGAAAAGAAAGACACATGGATTAAATTTCTTTTCTAATTCCTCAATTTAGATGTTTTATGTTATTTTGACGTGCAGAAGGTGAGTAAGATAGTAATTTACGGATCCACAATTTTTTTACTTAGTGCAAGCACTGCCAGAAACTTATAAAACTCGGAAGGTTTTTCATCATCTAATTCTGTTCTGATGACACGACGAATTCAAATTTAATTTTGTCATTTTTGACATTTTTCGAATTAAACTGCTCCTCTGCTTGTATGAACCACACCGTAGGGCAATTTGACCAAAATTCAGAAAGTTCAATAGAAATCCATAAACTTGCGCCTTGTACTTCTTGAAGACCATCTGTATTTATTTTTGAGTAACATGCGTTTTGATGAAGTTGTATTTTTCTTTGGCTCTTTTTATTTGTTGCCAACAAGAAGATATAGTTTCGGCTTTTTTTAAGTTTGTTAATTTTCCTGTTTGCGCTTAAAGCCAGGATCGCAAATTTGTGGAGATTTTATGTTTTTCCAAAAGTTTGCTACAAAAATTTTTAGTTTCATCCAATGGTAAAATTTACTGAGTAACATCAGCTGCTTGCGTAGAAAAAACAGATCTGTGGTGTAAATTAACGCATTAGGTGATAACTGAATAGAAGCTGAGAATACAGAGAAATGTAAACTCAAAATTTTCTTGATTTTGAAATTTAATAGAAAATTTTTTCAATGGCATTTTGGATTTCAAGTTAGAGTTCTAAATCCTAATAAGGTTTAAATTATAAATATATTAAAGTTTAAAACAGTTTAATGGTGTAAAATGTGTTTAGGATTAATAATCACAATTAATCACTATAGAGCAGATGAATATTTCGACGTGTTTTAGGTATTTATGCATATACTATTTATATCTGTTATCTACAGAAACCGAATCTCTCATTCCTTAGTTGATGGAATATTATGTGCGGGTTGAGTACATCTAACTTCATCAGCAGGTTATAGCAATTCCTTATACTTGCAAACTATATAGGTCTTCCTAACATTAGCAGTATGTGTAAAGTTTACGACATACATAGATAAACCATAACCTCATTTCTGCAGTTCATATTTAGCGTGTAAATTGTTGGTATATGTACATACATAAATAGTTGTCAGTGAAATACTAAGTTTTTAGTTGTTAATCTAGTGTCGTAAATATGTTTATGAATAATTAACAAAATTAGCCTTCGCACAGTTCTATCTTTCAGAAAACTTGCCACAAACTTCTAATTTTGCACAAATGGGAAGAAGCTTAGCGAAAAGGCACGACTGGTGCAGAGTGTATCGATAAACATTATTAATAATAATATGTTTGCGTGTGTTATATATTCAGCATGGGTTGAATCAACACCATAACATCAACCTGAATTGGGATCATGCAATGTTAAACTCTCCTTCAGAGAAACTCGAATAAAAATAGATAAAACGCGAACTCTGTAAGTTGTTATCCAGAGTTATCCTTTACGCGCGTATGATCATTTTAACAAGTTTTAAATATCGTTCTCCAACAGTAAACTTTGCATATTTCTATAAAATTCAAACTTATTAAAGTTGTTCGAGTTACTGACTCTCTTATTAGTAACATTCATAGCTAGTTTCAAGTTTTAAGTTGTACCCAACTTATTTCTTGAATATCAGAAAACATTTAACTTGAAGTAAGATATAATGCATAAATATTTTTTGAAAAACAATAAGGATGCAAATGTTTCGTCCTGAATAAGGAGAAAAAAGGTTCAAATTACGAAATGCAGTTTTCAACGTAGCTGATAGAAACATGATTTAGATAGAGATGAAGGTATGACCAAGTTGGTAAACACATTTATGAGTCTTTTAAAGAATCTTTAAACTGTTTTACTTTTCTGTTCGTATACAAATTCGTTTGTCGCATTATTAAATAAATGTTATTGGCTATACACGTTTTCGGTATTTTGAGTTTTACAAAATATGTATGAAAATAAAAGTTCTGCTGAAATTAATAAGCAAACAGTGTACGAGGGTGGTCTGAAAAGTTTCCGACCTCAACGTGAAGATGGCAGCACTCGTAAGTAAAAGCTGCTGAATTTCGTTGTTCATCTGTTGACAGTTACTCACCAAAGTTTCAGCCATTTTGGACGCGCAGTTTTTATGTAACAGTCGTTTGAGTGAGTTGATGTGAGTTTTTTTGTGAAAATGGACAAAATCGAGTATCGAGCTGTCATTAAATATTTGTTTTTGAAAGGCAATACGCCTTCGCAAATAAAAGATGAGTTGGATTCTGTGTATGGGGACTCTGCACCATCATTTACCACAGTGAAATTTTGGGCTGCTGAATTTAAACGTGGCCGTAAGAGCTTGGGAGACGATGAACGTTCGGGACGTCCAAAAACTGCAACTACCGACGAAAACATCGCCAAAGTTCACCAAATGGTGCTAGACGACCGCCGAATTAAAGTGAGAGAGATAGCAGAGGTTATGAACATGTCAAAAGAACGTGTTTGTCACATATTAAATCAACATTTAGGCATGAGAAAGCTGTCCGCGCGTTGGGTGCCGCGTTTGCTCACGTTAGACCAAAAACGTGTTCGAATGAATATTTCCAACGCTCTTTTGGCGCAGTTTAGGCGAAATAAATCCGAGTTTTGGCGCCGATTAATTACTATAGATGAAACTTGGATACACCATTATACGCCAGAAACAAAAATACAGTCCAAACAGTGGACTGCAAAGGGGGAACCGGCTCCAAAAAACAGCAAAAACTGTTTTTTCGGCTGGGAAAGTGATGGCGACTGTTTTTTTGGGATAGTCATGGAGTTATTTGAATCGATTATCTTCAAAAAGGAAAAACCGTTACAGGAGCATACTATGCATCATTACTTGACAAGCTGAAGGCAGAACTTGCGAAAAAACGGCCACATTTGCAGAAAAAAGAAAATCCTGTTTCACCAAGACAACGCACCGTCTCACACTTCAGCGGTTGCCATGGCGAAAATCCACGAATTACGGTTTGAACTGTTTGACCATCCGCCTTACTCACTAGATCTAGCCCGAAGCGACTTCTTTTTGTTCCCTCATCTAAAAATTGCGCTCGGAGGACAAAGATTTTTGTCAAATGAAGAGGCAATCACCTTCGTGAACAATTATTTTGCAGAGAAAAATACCGAGTACTATTTGGACGGGTTACAGACATGGGAGCATCGCTGGGAGAAGTGTGTAGAGTTACAAGGAGACTATGTTGAAAAATAAAAAGGAATTTTCAGAAAAAATGTCTTGTATCTTTGTTAGGTCGAAAACTTTTCAGACCACCCTCGTATTAAGTTTAGATGTAGCCAATCTTAAATCAATTTACAAAAGCAGTTTACAACATTCTTTTCAAGAATAACCCTTTATTAGTCATCTAACAATTCTTAAAATATTTTAAAACCGTTTGTTCAAATTCCGGAATTTACTATTGTCCTGCACTAACATTTTTACTTTTTGACCACTTTATGTTTATTTTAAAAACGTTAGGTACTAGTTATTTTGTCGCCTTCGTTCTTTGTGGTGATCTGGGATTTTTAAATATCTATTGCAAAAAATTAGATTTACATTGAAGTATGCCATGTTTATTGGCCCAAAACGATTCCACCTGAGAAGTTATTATATGGCCGAATATACTCGTAGACTTCAAAGTTTATTACCCGTCTATGTTAAGATCTTATATAATGGACAATGAACAAAAACGTTACGTCCGTCTGCGATCTTTAGATTTTTTTATTTATTTTCAGAACGAGTGCTCGTATACCTAAAATCGAATTATTGCATATTTGGTATACGAGAACAAAAAAGGAGCGATTTGATACTGTATTTGCTTTTGTTTTAAGTAAATTCAGGAACGTTGATTTGTTTGAAGACATTATTAAGAGATTTTAAAAAGTTTTTGTTAGCAAATTGGATTGAGATGGCAATCGGTATTGTGAAAAAACTAAACGGAGAAAATTCAAAAGCGTAGTGGAGACGAAGAGCCTAGAGCAAATACCTGTAGCCGCCGAGATGAAATTACATAAACAAGGAAAAAGAGAGACTCTGTCGTATTAATTAAAGAACTATGTCAAGCTTTGCCCACACAAGGGCACACCGTAAAAAAAAGGCTAGATTGGCATATGCGTCGGATACAAGGAATATATCCGCAGATCAAGCACTAGCCATGATTACTGATGGTAATTCTCTTTGTGCATCAATATAATATAATCAGGGAGCAAGACAATAAAACTTCTAGAAACATTTATCCGGCTTATAATTCCATTAACAGGCACAACAGTGCTGCTTACCCTTGAAATATAGAAATATCGGAAATAAAAGTGGAGATTCATTTGCAATATTTAATTGACCATACTGTAGTAAGATTGTGTGGAGCTCAGGTAGAAGCGCTTGAGACGATACCGAATTCAATTGTATTATCAATCTAGAAAACTAAAAAAAATTATATGGCAAAACTCAGTTTCATCTTCCACGAGATATTCCCGACCAATTACATTCATCTTTGCCAAGGAATCAGCAAAACTAATTCCCGAAGAAATCAGCAAAATTGAACAGCAAGTGAAATCTTTAGTTTTAACCCGTATCAGTGTTAGCCAAACATTTTTTATGGTTAAACCTATGTTAGTTGTATGTATGGCAGACGGGAAAGCTTGTTCAGCATTATCGTGTTATTCGTCTCCACAAGCTTGCTTCTTGTGTGGCGCCACACCAAAAGACATGAATAAGCCAAAGGTCATTGTTGCTTTTAAACAATACACTAATAATTAAACTTATATTTAAAAGATAAAAGTGCTTTGCCATGGAATACTTGTTATAACCTCATGCATTCTTTGGATCGGCCAACTTTCGAAAAAAGCACAAGAAGAAAAAAACAAGGATAATCGGAAATACCGTGAACTTTTTACTAGAATAACGTCGCAAATTGCCACAAATAAGGATCTTATTCTTAGGCTGCTAGTATTTTCAGATCTTCTTATATAGCTAGCAAGCATATTCCCAAAGGAACAAAAGAGGCTCTTACCCGTGATGTCCTTTCATTACTTACAATACCTTCATTAAAAAATAATGACCATAACGATTTTAGGGATTCTGAAGATGACGGAGAACTACCAGACTCTGATACCAGTAAAAATCATTCTGATATAGTTGACATTAATTATGAAAGTGGATAAGTGTTATTTTCTTAAAAAACAATATTTTATACTGTATTTGTAACTGAATTAAGTAATAATAAAAGTAGTTACGAATTAAATCCCCCTACACTATTGAAATATCACACTGTGCGCCGGGTCGCGATTACTTTAAAAATTTTTGAAAGATGGCCATATGATTGTCAAACTATGAGCCTACCCTGCAAAATATGCAAAGGGGTGGGTCTTTTGTTCAATTTTATTCCTGTTAGTTTGAGTTTGTCAAAAAAAAAACGTCAATTTATTACAAAAACTACCCAAACTGACTCAAAACTAATATTCAATGGAATGCATTGTGTGATACCAATCATTGTCGGTAATCTGTATTACATCAAGAAAATTTTAATTTGATCAGATTTATTGACAATATGAAAAAGGAAAATAAGGCCAGAAGTCATGAAAAAGATGGTGTTCAAAAGTAACTAAAAGGTATTCAATTCAATTAAGTAAATTAAATTAATATTTTTCACTCAACATCACTTTTCATCCTCTACTCTTTATTTAGTAATGAGACATAATTATCTTGAATTTGAATTAATATTGATATTGGCAACGTTGCACCACAGGTCTTCAGTCCTTTTCGCCCTCGGTGCGAGTAAAGTTAACGTATATTTTCAAAATAGATTCTTAATTTTTGCAATTTACAAAACTGATTCTCCAAACCGTGATCTTTTAGACCTACCTGGTAAAGAGAACAAAAGATTAACAGCTATTTACTCTTTTGTTGTACCGCAGGTAGTTGTAGTAAGAGCTACAATACGGATTTGTAAACGTATTTCGTTTATTTTACCGAAACTGTTAAATGTGTTGCCTATTTGGGAAAAAAAAATTTGCAAGTAAGTTTACATACTAGAACTAAAATTGCAGTGAAATCAATTATGTAGAATAGTTTAAATATAGATACAAAAAAATTACAAAATTTATCTTGTCAGATATTTAATAGGCTCCACTGCATTTTTAAAGCCTAGTCCTAAGCAAACAAATGTTCCGCTAAAAGAGCACTAATTTTACTGCTGACGATAACGATACAAAGAGAATTTGTTTAATATCAAAGTAAGAATCCGTGGTTAATATCTTTCAAGCTACAGTTATGTACTCTTCTGATAAAATAATATTGCCTTCTAAAACACTCCCTAATATACTTTGTTACATAAAATGTAATTTATTATATTGATGAAGAAGCGTTACGACAGGAGATTAAATATAGCTGTTTTCCCATAAACATCAGAGTTTACATGCTATTCGAATACATCCGATGTAATTTCTGCAAGATTTTGTGTACGAATTTTTATTCAAATTATGTCTTGATCGAAATTTTATTAGTTTAACCTCCTCCGTTACTGAAACATTTAATAAATGTAATATACAGATTCACATTGAACGAAATAAAATTTAAACTGAAGAATAATAAAGACTAAGCTTTAAGTTTATTTATTTGTATTTCTCGGGAGATTTTATTAAATCTTTCTGTTGATAAAAATTTTAATATATACATTTTATATTGGATTTAGAAGTGATTTGATTAAGTGAGGCTGTTCAAATAAAATTTACTTCTTTTTCCATTTTCAGATATTTACAGGTCTTTCATAAGTGTGCATGCCTCGTAAAACTGCTAACAGAATTTGATTTCCTACTAGAATAAACTCCGGTTAACTTTAAACCCAAACGTTATGTACGTGAATGGGTCACATCCTGAAAACTATATCTCGTTACCGAAGTTGAAGTAACCTGACATATTGCATTTCATCTCTCACCAACACTTCTTTTACATCAAAAGTTTGCATTATGGGAACCTTCGCTTGCTTAACTCTTATAAAATTTTTAATCATCTAATAAAGAAAACTTACGAATTTTATTTTTTAGTGTTTTTCTTCAGTACAAATAGGTTTGAATTAATAAATCTTTTTTCATTTTTTTATGCAATTTTGGTAAACATCCTCAGGTTAACCTAATTTGATTTCTTTTTGTAGTTGATACCTTAAGATAATGAACAAAGCTTAAATTTTATCAATATATATACAATGTGTCCTAGAAAACAAACTACAGTTACAAGATCAAGAGTTGCTGGTATATGATTTTCCAACAGCATTACATTATGTATGATGAAAATAGAATAAAATCAAATTAATCTATGCAGCAGCCATTATTATATTTTCCTGCGTTGCAAAAAAAAGATAGAAATGTATAAAAAATTTGCATACTGTAATATACCTTTTCTCTTGAGGCTTCAATTTGGCCCGTTTGCCCACCTTAGGCATTCTCTCTTACTTTTTATAACTGCGAGTCAATATATTATGTTGTGTTTTTCAATTATACGAACAAAGTGAAAGATTTTGCTACAAACATTGAATTTTAATCTGATTTGACTTGAAAATTGGAAAATAATGCAAAAATGACTGATCTATCAGTGTATCCTATCCGATATTCTTGCTACCAATGAAAGCATCGACCACATGCATTTCTAAAATACCAGACGTAAATAACCTGAAGCTTCGCAAATGTGTTTTCACCTTTAAGTGGTAAACCATCCTATTCAACTTCACGAAACAGTAAGTAGCAATACCATTAATGAATAATTCATTTGCAAAAAGCTCATTAAAATTTAGTATATGTTGTAAAAACATATATATGTTTATACTATAGATAGTTTAAACTAAAACGTATTTAAATTTGCTTGTTTACATAGTAAATACCGACAAAGGTAGGTGGGCGAGAGTATAGTAAGTAACAAAAACTAATGCAAAATATTTGTTTATTCAAATTAAATAGTAAATAAAATTAAACGTCAAAATTTAGTTAGAGTAGTAGCGACAATAGTTAATAGTTAAAAGTTTTACCAGGAAAAGAACTTGCCCGTTTCAATATTTAAGGTCTAAGGCAAACAAAAAAATAATATTCAAGCCAAGGAATCTGAATGACTTTGCATGCTATTCAAGAGATATTTGGAATTTCTTTTTTTCTTCAAGAAAATTAAATGGTTATGAGTTATCAAACTACAACTATACAAGATAAAATAAATATTTGTCCATAATCAACAAACTACAAAAAAATAGAAAACTGTTAAGTTTTTTTGTACTTGTTGTACGACAACGAGTTGACGTACCTTATAACACAAATTGCTTTTCACTATTATTGAATTCTGTAAAATCGTTTTGCTTGCTTTATAGTTTAAGTTTCTAGTTACTAAGAGAGGCGAAGGAAAAGTAATATATTTTAAGTTAAACTTTCTTCATAATGTTTTCCTTCTGTTTCCACTTATAAGAATGTAACCTATTCTAGAATACAAATTCTAAAACTTTTCTATAATATATTCTTGTCTATTATCCAACTGTTATTACTACGTTCCACTGCTGTTTACAGAGTTCGACTATTTTCATAAAAAAATTTTATTCTATTTTATTTCTAACTCTTAGAAAAGATATTTTCACATGACGTATTGTGTTTATCAACGAACTCCGATGGGAGTCTCTGTCTGCCTGTCCTCATTTTTTTTAATTCTGAAATTTTGACTTGAGATTTGGATTCTACATCAAAAACTAAACACAACGAGGTATCTTCATTTCCAGATGTCTTAATTTAGTTATTGAAACAAATGTTCAGTTATATAAATTTATTTTAATTTAGAAAAACTTATTTTCTCAAAACTTTGCTTATAAGAAAAAACTGACTTTTAACGCTGTTTATTGGTCTGAAATAAAAGCTTTTATTCCACATAACTACATTTGTCTATACTGCTTTTACATTCCTTCTCATTTTTGAAATAAATAATACGTGTTGTTCGGACACCCTGTAGCTACCTAAATATGAAAGTTTCTTGTCAAATCTTTTTTGTTCGTTAAATAGTATCTCACATACAATTTTTCATTAAAAAAAGGAGTCGATTGTGCTTGAATTATGTACCATCTAAAACAAATTCTTCATTTTGTATCGAGATAAATTAAACAAAATACTAAAAACTCAAGAGTAAAAGTAATTTTTAATTTGGTCATACAGTTTTCTGTTCGCTCATCTTATGTCTCGAGTATCACTGTTTATCTACGTTTATTTTCAATTTTTATTTAGACATGCACGAAATAAAATTTAGTAAACATAATAATACAGTAAATACGTATAATACGAAACGTCTTTTATTATTGATTCTTAAGTTAGTATGCCCGCTAGCTGTATTCCTTTTTTTCTTGCATTGCTACTTGTTTGCGTTTGTAAAATGTTCTGTTTATCAAATGCAATTTCTGAAAACTCTAAGCAGCTTATTTTACATACATTGAATATTAAATTCAGATATACAAATCGTTTTATTTCAAGTAACTTCGAGAAGCACTACAGTAGCTCTTGTACTTGTGATGACGTAAAAATCGGATTATATGCAAAATGCGCCTCCTTATCTTTTAAAATACCTCTTTAAAACGTCGATATTGCTCGTTTATTGTTTTGTAGGAAGTAAAATTGGTGAGTGCAACGTTTGGAAGGAAATATCGAAAGTACATTTTGCATACAATCCGATCCGTCTCATACAAATCTGAAGTCATTACAGATAGTAAAAAAATTTGTTAATGTTAATTTGTTTCCGTTTTATTATAGTTATCATGTATATGTTTACTTCTTTGTAGTACCAAATATTACTGCAATAATAATTTACTTGATATTTTCTTAGTTTTGCAAAAAATATGACTAGTAGACAAGCTTGTAACTTATCTATGGAAATTGTTTGTTACGCTTGTTCATATTACATTACTCCCAAGCAAGTAAAACCAATTTCAAATCAAGATGAGCTAGGTTGTGGTAGCTGTCGTTCTAATTTAGAAAGGTGGTATCCGAGAATTTGGAAAAAA
>VTPC01002792.1:0-31415 GCA_011009095.1 Ignelater luminosus | reverse complement strand
GAGCACATTGTAACCTTTCAGTCTTCAGCGAATCCAAAAGGCGATGATTGTGGTTCACGCTTGGTGTTGGCTTTCATTTCTGGTAGTATACATGCCTTGGTTTGCTATCGGCAACGTGCAAAAAAAGTTGTCCATAGTGACGTTTCTCCCTGAATTTTTGTACCGAATGGCTAAATCCTGCGCGACTCGTTCATCCTGGTTGATTTGAGTCCTGATGGTGTCTTCCCAGTATATATTTGATCAGTAAGTGGGTAAGAGTTGTCAGCGTCACAAAGCCACCAAATCTTGATCCCATACTTTGCTGGTTTAGAAGGTATATATTGGGTGAACTTGGTCCTTCGTTGAAATGGAAAAAAACTGTTCATCAAAGACAACACATTCTGATGGAACGTAATGGAACTGTAGATTTCTTTTCAGCATTAGCCGTATGTGTGATCGCTGCAGCTTTGTCAGTTTCAAGTCGACGTACTCTTGTCTTCTCGTTATCAAATCGAATGATATTTTGCAAAATCAGGTTATAGGAAGGATTGCTCTATCTATATATTATAATTAATAGTTTAAACATGACCGATTAATGCTACAAAGTTCCAGAAACAATTAAATACAAGAGTTGCTCTCTTAATGTAGAGCCTCATAGAGTAAAACACATGTTTGGTTTATACAAAATTTATTATAACTTCTCAAAATATTCCTCATTACAGTCAATACACTTTTGCATACGAAAGTTTTTGGGCGACCTTCGCGATACTCATCTTCCAGAAATCCACGACCAAAACGAAATTCGTTGTACCAGCGTTTTACGGTAGCTAATGAACATGACTCAATACCAAACACATTTTTCATCTTATCAAAACGCTCTTGTCAACTTAATCCACGCCTGAAGTTGTAGAAGATTACAGCTCGAAAATGTTCGTTATTAAACTTGATGGTTTTCCCAAAAGTTGTTTAGTTTAAAGACGCATATTTTCAAAACACCGTAATATTTTCTCTTGCTGTTACTTGCGTTAAACTCGCAAAAGATGATGCTCAATTGTCATAATAACAATTATACCCTACAATCATGGGTTCCTAAATAGGCTCAACATTAAGAGAGCAGCCCTCGTATTAAACGGTCAAGAACAAATTATTAAATACCAGATGATTTATTTAAATAGTTTAGATGTAATACTTCTAGTAATTTAAAAATAACAGCAGCACGATCATTTTTTCAGCAAAATTGATGAATTTCCATACAATTTATTTAAAAGTACACCTGTAACGCACACTTTATTTTCCGTGCACACGAGGGTTAAAATAATATTTTGCATTTATAGAAAATATTTGTTTTAAGTTTCCATGTGGACTATTCTGAAGTTGCATAAACAAGTATATCAACTTTCGAAATCCCATAAATCATCATGAACCATGTAAACTGAGATATTTCTACGTAACACTGCGCAATACACCGATGTCAACACACGTTATGAATTGATTTCATAAACCAAGAATTTTATTTCGGGGACACTATAGGACTGTGAAACCTAATTTGAGAAAATAGAGCAAAATGAACAATATCTGCATATTTGATTTAAAATTATTATTTATGTATCTAATACATAATAATAACAACTTCCCAGAAAAGTTCATAAATAGACAATTTGTAATTCCTTGCAAGTTTCTTTCTGATAAGATGAGAAGCGCGATTATTACTTGTAACTTTATCATTTTGTTTACTTTTTCTTTAAGTTGAAGGTTCAAGATGAAAACTTTTAGTGGTGCAGTGCAATACTTATTGCGAGGAGCTATCGAAGCATTGGGAAAATAAATCTGATACGAGATAAGTTCAAGTGGTAAAAATCTTGTCAAGAGTCGCATCTTTTTGTAATGACCAAACTTTTTAAATCGGGATCGCAGTAATTGGCTCGTATCTTTCACATTTTTCTTGTAGCCTAAAACTTCCGAACTAATCTAAAAAACTGAATAAATTTATAAATTAAATCCTACTTGATTACTAAACATTGCATTAATTAATGTCTATAAAACAACCCGAATTATGATAGCACCGACGGACTTTCTCCACTAGTATCGTAAATTTCCAATTTACACTAATTATCTATTTTCCAATGTTATTTTCCGAACAATATGAAACTATAGGTATGTGTACTTTCGATAATTAGACCATTCTCTTCATTCTTTTGTTTGATATTTACGTAAGTATGCTTCAAACTGATTTAATTTGTTAGATCTCATCTCGCTGATTAATTAAATTGGTTAACAAGTGCATTTATGCAACAAATTTAATTGGTTTCGCTAAATGTGACTATCATAGCAACTTTGTATGTATGCACAATGCACGTATCTATTATGTTTAGAATCTGAAATACCCTGCGATCAAATAAACAGTTAAATCAAAATTTACGCTGAGGCCGTTATAAATCGTAAGCAAATAAAAACAAATGTTCGTTGACAATAAAAATTTAATTGTTCATCATTTATACCAACCTAATATTTTTATTTTAGTACTCTATTAAGTGAGTTAAGTGTACATATTCAAAAACTCATTAGTACAAACAACAACTGCTGCACTGACTGAAACGAATGAATATCAGAATTTTATGGAGAATTTGCAGTTTTTAAACTTTAACCTGTGTATTACAGTAACTAAAGATGCATTCGATTGTATGAAGCAGGTTACTTTGTGTGTATACGATATTGTTCCCCGAAGACCTATAGGCATCAGTTCAAGCAATCTATCTCTGGAACTTGATTCAAATAAAAGGTAGAACTTTTTTTAACTTTCTTCAACTTATAATATTCGAATCCTATTAAGCGCAATTATTCTTGATAACATCCTTGTTTTAAGTTGTTTGTCAATTCATAATATAACTCGATATAGGTCCCTAGCGACAAATATTGCAAAAATGAGAAATAATTTTTATACCAGTGTTACCAGTGGTACCGGACCCTGGAGGCCCATAATCTTTCTGAAGACATTTAAAATAAGTACTTGTTGCGTTAGCATTCGGAGGCTATTTATATAAATCCTGTAGTATATATATATGTTATGTGTATATTTTTCCATGGGTAGTTTTTACAATCCAAGACGTTGTTTATTAATGTAATTAATCTATGTATACCATTCGTTGTATTACGACCTTCGAAAGTCAAACATTATTTGTTAGTAGTTAAGCTCTTTCAGACATTTAGTTATTCTGGAAACTATACATTTTGCAATTATTTTCAAGAACAAGAAGATAGAGCGTAAGTTACAATGCTTTTAGACTTCAAACCCCATGTTAACCAATATCTTCACACCACACTTTTCAGAGTCCTTACTTTAGAAACGCAACTCGCGTACATGGCAAAAACTTTTTTGCTTGTGAGATACTACAAGCGCGAAGCGACGCCTCGGTTGTTAAATTTAGAAGTTTGATTTTGTTCCGTAATATGGAATTTATCAGAAACTACCTAATCATAATATTATTATTGAATTATAATCAAGTTTTCTTTATACCAAAAACTAATTTTGTTCGTGTTATCAATAGAATTATTTTGGTACCTTACTACTAATTTTTTTCTATAAATTAGTGTGAAGTGGAAGTGTGTAAAAGTTTGAATTTACTTCAAAACACAAGGAATTCAAGACAGTATTATCGAATATGAATATTGTGTGCATCACTCTAAATTTTATTATTATTAGTTATTACTATTATTATTAATTTGGTAGCCGTTAAAAAAATTATAAAACAAATATAAATAAATTCATTCATTCATTTTCAAAAAACAGTTTATTTTGTCTAGTTTTAGTAATAAAATGTATAAAAATTATTGTTATATCAGCAATGATTTTTTACTGTTTATAATAGACGAAACATTTTTTCGAAAAAATAACTTGTCGGAATATTCAAATTTCATCTGATTTATAATACTATAAAAATAATTAATTTAAAGTTCTCACATTGTTGGGAAGTTAAAACTTTCCTTAGTTACAGCTAACAGGTGTAAACAACAAGTTATCTAACAAAAGTTTGTTTGACAGTAAACCAATACACTTATAAAATATTCTCAAAATATTGATTTTAACATAAATTTAAATTATTTAATTAGAATGAATGTGTTCAAATACAAAACAGTTTTAAACTCTTAATCAAATCATTATTAGTTACACCAATATACTATTTATGTCTCTAAAATTAACATTTCTTGATAAGCGTTGAACAAAATTAGTTGTCTAATTAATAACATCTATCTTCTTATTCAAATATAAGATGTATAGAATCTCAAATTTAAAAACATTTAAACTTTTGATTTTGAATCTGATGCGGTATCAAAGCCTTAAACTATTCTTGAATTCGCTTGATTCTGCAAGTAAATAGTAGTCAAAATTGTTGTACGTAAGTCTTGTCTCTCTAAGTAATTTAGATTATTCTGAATCAGCTACCATACTGTCAACAACGGTCTCTTGGTATCCAGATTTGTTGTCATTAGTAAAATTATCAAATGTTGTGTTACTGATAACAAAGTTTCTAGCTCAGTTTTGAAGACTGTGACAACTTTGGAATGGGTCAGTATTAGTATGACTACATTTGTTGCATCAGATCAAGTTGTTGCTCGAAAGACTCTAGCTAAAATATGCACCGAAAAGTTAACGAGCTGCGTAGTAATCGTTATCCCTGCATGGTCGGTCGTCTTCCGTTATTCCGATGTGTTACTGTGGAATTCAATACGGCATATTCTGATGTCTATATGGATGATTAGACAACAGGATCTAGGTAGATGTGCTCAAGGCAAACAATACCGTAGTCTACTGCAATCTATTTCACACTTTTAGTGTCTCTTCTTAGTGCATTTGTTATAATGTCTCATTCACTTCATGTATTCATATAATTGCAAACTTCTACAAGATACGGCAAAGAGTATATAGAAGTACTACTAAAGGGCAAGTTTGATGATATAATTACAGTCTCAGAACTTCTTTTCAACAAGTAGCTATTATTTTTAAAAACATCAAATGGTTATTTTGATCAAAGAATAACTCTTGAAAAAGAAAGTGTAACGGGCAAAACCAGAAAAAGTGGCTTTAATGTCCGTTCAAATCAATGGCCGTGCTCACAGCAGCTCAAAACGTCTCAGAAGAGCGGGTTTCCAGAATAACCAAACATAAATTGAATTAGAATTCAATAAGAAAACTCACTTGTAGCTTTAAGACGGCAAAATCGGTATGGGCGCCAGGAGTCATGACAAAAATTATTACGTTCCCTGGTGTGGCCCCTCACCAGAAAACATTCCATACATATGTAAATAGAACGCCCTGATAGCAATTATACACTGAACTCCCTTTAACTTACCTAAAAACCTATTTTCTCTTAGAGTCCTAATATCTTTTTGCTTAAACAATTTGCTTAACCAGCGTATCTTGCAAATTCACACAAAGTAGTAACCAATGGTCATCAATCTTGTGGTGAAACAGAAACAGTAAACAATAAAATGCACTAAAACATATCCACACTTGACTATTAACTGAAAAAAGAATAAAATAAGATTTTATAAAAAAACATTAAGTCTGTGATATTTTATTGTAGCAACTAAACCAAACCTCTTAAATAAAGGTTATGACAACAAAATTACAAAATTCTACCATCTTACTGTATAACAACAAATCGTCAGCGGCTTCCGTTTAGCAACAAAAAGAAAATTTAGTTCACTAAAATTATTTCTCTAATTTTAGCTTTAATATCGGGTACCCCTCGCTGTGAAATTTGCATACAAAACTACCTATGCAGCGGATTACAATACACAAAGGAAGACGACAAATAAAATTATCAGTTACCTTTAATTTAACCAAACATTAAAAATAAAATACCATACATGCATAATAAAATATTTTCAGAAAAGAAAATTAGGAGTAGATGGATGAAAAATTAATGTATAAAAAATGGAAAATATTTAAAAGAAAAATATGAAAATATTTAAAAGAAAAATATGAAAATATTTAAAAGATAATTATTTACAAAACATGGAACTTAATTTACAAAATAATTAATAATCGCGGAATCATACAATTAATTCGACCACAACAATAATATTACCACGTTCTTTTCCTACCCTACACCAGTAGAAATTTCGATACTCACCTGTCGAATTACGTTACAATTTGTCTAAAATTTCCACTAGTCGAGATTCGAGGATACATCTCCAGACGTCCTGTGAAAGACGGGATCGCACAGGGACCGGGCATAAGCACAACGCGCCCCCAAGCGCGGTGGAAATTAGGCGTAGATTAAAACAAGTTCAATTTGGAACAACTAACTAGCACGATTCTAAGAAATTTACACAACTGAGGCGCGGTAAACAATCTTTACAAAAAGCCATACGTGTGTTAAAATAAACATCGTGGAGAATAAATTGAAAATTGCTTCCAACTAAAAATTTAATAAACAACAAAATATAGTTTAGTAAATATCTAATCAAAGTATTCACAACTACCATCACCAACACGAACTGTAATCAACAGATGTCGGTCATTATTGTTGGCGAAAAACTTTTGCCTGTTGGTATCTATCCGTTCCGGTTACCAGTAGATAGCAATCAAAATTTCTTACACCACTTAAACTGACTGTAGACTAATGTGAAAATACCGAGGGATATCTAACTGTTTCCTATCGTAAAGTGTGGATCCACCTTAAAACGCATAAAGAAGAATTTTTGTCGCAAACACAAGATTTTAGAATAATCTTCTTCAAACCTCCCTTATCGGCTTTCTTGACTTTTCGGAGTCTTAAGTTTTGAGGATCTGACATTTATTGTATTGGTTCACTTTTATTAAAATTGGTTATAAATTGAAGGGAATCTGTTGACAAGTAATTTTGTTCTTGGATTGGTTGGTTTGACCTTGGAAATGATCAAAAAACTGAAGAACAAACAGGGACAGTATTGAGTTTTTAAACAAAGCTGTTTTTGCAAAAAAAATCTTTTCTATCAATTCTCGGTAGATATTAAAAAGATACGAAGTATAAAAAGAAAATGCATTGAAACAGAAAAGAAATTCGAATTTCTTAATATACAGGGTAAACTTAAATTCTTAAATTCTTTCCATGATTGGAATCTCGCAAACCGTAAGAGATACAAAGTAGATTAAATTAGAAAAATGTTGCATACTGTAAATTTTATAAATGGGGCGTCTACTTGGCTTTGATGCTATTAAATAGTTTTTTTGTTCTGTTCTTTTGTCATTAAACAAAAATGATTTTTGAGCAAAATCTTAGAATCTAAAATTTGACAAATAGCACTCAAACGTTTTCTGTCAAATACATTATTAAGAAACAAAAAAAGAGAAGTATCGTTAACTAAACAAAAGTAAAAAAATTAACATGGATTACAATTCAACTAAAGACAAAATTGTTAACATCAAGTGAATTTTCTGTGGAGATCTCCTCTTAAATCAATCAAAACTCCGGGAAGCAATTAAAATACGCAAGCATCCTAATGATGTCGGTCGCATTTCTCGGCTGAAATTTAATTATTGTGATTCTTAGAATGATACTTTGAGTTACTATTCTTGTCCTCAGTGTAAATTGCCGTGTTCTTTTATTGGAACGTACTCTTGAAGATGTTCTTATAAAACCGAATGAAACGTCAAGTTTTTTTCATTAGTACAGGAAATACCTAACCACTTAATAAATTGCATCTTTGCTCTGACTATCAATTTCCGTTTTTAATTGAACGAGAATATTAGAATATCCACAATGACATCTCGTTTTCTTACTTCTTTTAATAGCTGAACAATAATACAATACATTTCTGGAAAAAGTTTTATCAACAAATGCATTATTGTTGAGCTTTAAACAACTCATCATGAACAAGAAAAGCAGCGTCTAGTTTCCGAGGAACAACTGAAAACATCTTCGAATAGAACTTTAAAGCTGGCGAATCTACTGCCAACAAAAAACTAAATAAAACTCCATGAAAATGTTTTTCAGTTATACAAACAAAAACTTTTTTGTTTATATAAAAAAAAACCTATGAGGACTAATAGTTATAGTCATTTGTGACTATTAGAAAGTAGTATAAAGAATTTTTATTGTTGACATCGAAAACATTATCATTAATATAATGGTCTATGACAAACAGAATGTGCTGCTATACTTTTTTTACTTGGTGAAGCTTGTTAATAATTTTATTTTGATCAGGGATGATGGAATTTCTGCTTTGTTAAAAATTAACTGTCACTGAATACTTAAATGTTAAAAACAGCATAAGGAGAAAATGGAAAGCGTTTTTTAAATTTGTAGAGTTAAGCATAAAGGCTAATATTAAAAGAGTCCCGTTTTGAAATGAAAAATGTTAGAAGTGAAATGCAGTAAAAGATATTACATAGATCTGGTGAAACGAAACTTCTTTTTTTTATATGACAGGGAAAACAAAAGCTGTAAGAACTGAAAGCATTGAAACTGACACTTCCAGACGGCAGTCCGCAACCAAAGCGTGAATACATATTTAAGGACTGGTTTTTCTTTATGGTTTATGACATCACTTCCAATGAATAATACCAAGTGTATAAAAAAAATTCTTTTTTACACAAATGCCGTTTTTGTTTTTATATTTACCATTCGTTGTTTATTGGAATTTGTTTTGAATGTAAACTCAAACCATTTTTTACTTTACCCTCTAAATTAAAATATTCACCAAATAAAACATCAAAAGACAAACGCTATAAAAGACTATAAAGAATTTAATTTCCAATATTCCCAAAACACGTGAGACTAAAAAGAATGGCACAAATGTATTTTGTTTTTGTTGTACGTGGGCAAAAGCAATTTCAATTCAGAACGTATCAGTCAATAACATCGGATTACATACATCTCAAATACTAGATTATTGTTAAAATGCACATATCGAAACACAAACCGCTTTCAACGTTCTTTAAAAAAAATCACGACACCAAAAAAGGGAAACGTTGTTAGGAATTTTATACTTTAAGAAATTTTTATGGATATAAAGTTCTAAAAGTCAAAGTTCCCTAAAAAATCTTAGGAAGTGAAAAATAGACCTCTGATAAAGATGTGGAAGCAGGAATTGCTCCGTCATTTTAAACACCAATTTTTCTTATCATATTAGGTCCCTGAATAATCGAGTGTCATGTTAGAAATCGTTACTTTGTCGTAAACCACCATTTTCAGGTAGAAGATGTTTTAACTTCAGAAGTACCCTATTAATTTTGACATGATAGTGTTGACGTTTATTTTATCTTCATATCAAACATTATGTCGGTATATAATTTTAACAAAATATAACAATAATTATTATTTTTAAAACTAATTAAAGTATATAGATGCATTTGTTATACACGATTCTGCTCAAAAATAATGATTATCTCAATGAACAAACGAGTTTCTGGAGTTTTGTAAAGTACTTTTCGATAGTTAATAAATTATACAGGGTACGCCAAAAAGATATTTAGTAATTAACCAACAAAAATGTGTAAATTCTAACTTGCTTCGTACTGTACTGCATCTTACGTTCAAATTGAAAAATGATTATCTTTGAGATTAGTCTGATAAAATCGAAAATGCAGTAAATTCTTCTTGGTACTGATTTTCACACTTCATCTAGTTCTAGCACTTACATATCTTGAAACAAAATAGCTTGAACAATTGCATATTAAGTGTTAGGCAAAGAAAGATAAAATATTCGTTGTTTTTTTAACAGATCAAAACAGTCTAGATATAGTGACAATGGGAAGAAGTGTAAGTGGGCTGAGAAAAAGCTTGGTCGAAATGGGCTACAAATGAATGAGAATTGCTTAGTACACAAATTTATAAGATGGGGAATTTTTCTCTATTTTCACAGAAAAGATCAACGACACCTACAGCCTGATTTACAGTCGTAACAAAAATTTGCGTTTAGCATATCAAACTTGGGCGGATGATAAGCTTTCTATACCTAAAAAGTAAGTTCCCAATAATAAGTGACACAAGAATCAAGGAAGAAATTTTCGTGAGGCACCTGCATGGGAATCATTCAAAAACATTGCAGTAAACTTTCTTGGAAATCATAAATCGACAAACTACAGAGGGCTTGTGACTGAGTTATTAGAGAATTTTGTTTGGGGATACCGTGTACAACCGACTTTTCTATTTTGCCAAACCGTTCCCTTTGTTGGTACTTTGTGATTTTCTCGGGGAGTCAAAATTTGAACACCGTGGAACGCGAGTGTTCACCGCGACCTCCCGGGTCCAAGGGGACTCGGTGCTTCTCGCGTTTTGTTTCGATCTTCTATAGTAATCTTTTGAACGTTTTCTTTTTGTTTAAAGTAATACAAGTTCAAATGTTCTAAATTTATTAATAGTTTTAAATCATGTTCAATTTTGTTTGCTTAGAGGGGTTTAATACAATTATTATTTTGCGATTTAATGATTTCTAAACGCATTTATTTGACGGGTCCTTCAGACCTAATTTTTATGTAGTAATTGTTATTCTTTTATTTGATGTTTGTAAATTAATAATTTCTTCAATCAACCATATCATTTTGAATCTTTTTGTGAATGTTTATTTTACTCGATTTCAAAGCATAATAATAAATTCGTGTAGTTTAACTTTTGTGTTCTTATTTCTAGGAATTTGTTTTTGTTTTATAAGCTTATTTAGGTGCCGTGATGATGAACCTTGGCTTCTAGCAACCCGCATAATATTTGATTTTGTGAATAAAGCTTTGTTTATAGTTTTGAGAAACGAGAGAGAGGCTGTAGATTTATTAAGTTTATATTATTTTAAGTTGCGGAACCAACAAAGGTTCCTTGGTAAGTAAAAGAGAATACAATTTAGTCTCCGGACACGATTTTGAAGTGTTTATCTACAGGGTGGTATTTTGGGTGGACCCTATATACAGCGTGTTCGTTGGTGTGGGGACAGGTCGACGAATTACATCGTTTTGTGTGGCAGTGTCTCCTGGCGCCCTTTTGGTATCTCTTTTAGACTTTTCAGCTAAAAGCTAAGTTTTAGGCTCAGGTAAAATCATTAAAGCCTGGGTTATTAACTATTTTGAAACCTACTCCCGTCTTCGACATGAGCTATGGTCTTGAACATCTACCGATATCTGGCTTATACGGGACTTGTGCATACTTTTGGGCATTTTCCCGTTACAAAAGTAAGTAAAACTAATTTTAAATGCAATTAAAAAGATTTTTACTTAATAAAAAAAAAAACTGTTAAAAATAGGATTTTTCAAAAACTTACACGCGTTTTACTCAAAATATCTGCCCGATAAAAAAATTCTGAAAGCAAATTCGAAATGAAGGAACAAAATACTTCAAGAAACAGCCAATCTTATAATATTAACATAAAAAAAGTTAAATTTTATAGACCAATGTAATTGAAAGGATGCCGAAAAGGCATTTTTGGCAGAAGTCATAAAAAATAATATAGTTATAGAAAATCAAGCTGCTGACTCCAGAATAGATAAAAAGAAGGTTGAAGCTTGGCAGAGCGTTAATAAAAACAGAGGCAGGAAGATGTACCTAGCGTTTTTGATTATTTAATCAAGGATTTAACTTCCTCTTATTTTTATAAAAAAATATGGAAAGTTCGATTTAGATTATGTAGGGACTACTGCAACAGAAGTACTGATAGCACTGCAAGAAGAAAAGTAACAAAATGAACATTCCATGCTTATACCCAAAAACGAAAAGATAGTATGTCATAGAAAAAGAAATAATTGAAAGAAGTGAGCAAAACTCCGAAACAGAATATCTAGAAAATTAAAAAAGTGTGCAAGCTCTCACTAGAAAATATTAGTTTTATTATATACAGTATGAATAAATTAAATTTTGTATATATACAGCCCACTTTGCTAATTTTGAAATAAGTAATTAATTTTGAAAGCAAGATTGCTATGGATAAAGAATTCAAATTGTCAGATTTCTCAGTGCAGTTAGTGAATTGTGACGAAGGCCATATTTTGTCACGGGCAAAACCAGAAAAACCAATCTTATACCCGTGCAGACTAAAAGTGTTGTGCTGGCAGCAACTCAAACGTCGGAGAAGGGAGGATTTGCAGGTAATCTACCATGAATTAAGATAGAAACTCAATAAAAAAATCCTCACCTATTACTTGAGAATGTCACACTCAATAATGACGCCAGAAGTCAAATCAAGGTCATCACATACATGTATAAACGCCTTGATAGCAGTGAACATTCCTTTTGTATTTCATATTCATCCTCGTCCTATAATCTGTGGTTTTTGCACATATTGTGAATTATAGCCAAAGCTAGAATAGTTCCATTTTTGGAGTGAATCTAATTTTAAAAGTATAAAATGAATAGAATGATTAATCAAAGTAAGTATCTGGAGAAAGGGGGTTTATATAGCTTCCCGGATCTCTTGCTTGGTGATAATGGCATTCATTAACTGTTCTCTTTGTAAAGCCTTCTTCTCTGAAACGTTCAGTATTTTATTGGTATTGTTCATGTTTTTTGGGGCACCTCCCCAAGTGGCGTATAGAGGGAAGCTCACCAGATATGGCGGGTACCAGGGAAATAAAATGCCTGGGGCGGACCAAAACCAGTTTGGTCCTATGCTTCACGGGGGAGGAAAAGACATTAAGTCAAGTCCATGTTCTTTAGTTTTTTTTGGGGAAGAGAACCCTTTGAAGAAAATGGTGGTTTTTTCTGTAATCTTTATTGGTCAAGAATGAGTTTCATCGTCATCTCGGTCTGCAGTAACATCAATTTGCTCGTCTTCAGTATCAACTTTCTGGGATTCATCCTCAGGTAGTATATTACTATGAGCACTTACAATGTAAAACTTCTCAATATCAGGATAGAATAATCTAACCTAGAAACTGAAAATTAATCTAGTTTCTTCTGCAGTGCGTCTAAATGCATGACTTCGTTGCGTGAACACCTTGATTAGCATCAAAACTTTATAAAAGGATTAGAATACTTTAATAACTTGTTCTATGGCTGCTCCCTACACCAGTTTCAACCAAATACACCAGACGCATCATCATTAGGAAAGGAAATCTGATATTTCCTCTAACTTCGAAAAAAGTTTAACCACAACACAAAATATCATCTTTATGATAATGAAGTAGAAAAATCAGACTTCCCATAAAATTTTACTTTTCCTCATTTATTCTTTACTTGCCTAAATGATAAAATTCATTTTTATAGCGTTTTTACAACTTTAAAATTATTATCCATAAAACTACAAAAACGATGCGTGTTATCAGTTATCTGCTGAATGGTTTTGCATTGCTGATACCCTTTAGGTAACTAGAAATAATCCATTACGAAGCGAGAAAAGTTAACGTAACTGACTTTAATTGACAGCTTGTTCACGTCTTTCAGTATCCCGTAAAAGGTTGAAGATTCAATTTAAAAGAAATTTAACAGAAACTAGCAATTACTTCCATTATTTTATCATCCTGAGATCTTGATTATTATTGTTTATTTTTATATCTACCTATTTAACATCATTTTTCTCTTAATCAATTTTTGTTTTTCGTCAAAGATAATTAAAGAGGAGGAATCCCGTGAGAGAGCTTAACATCACGCTGTTTTTCTTTTCTAAATATTTTTACCAAGTAATTTGCAATAAAAAATAAATTGGAACTGCCCCGATAGCACAATCAAATGTCATAAAGAATACTTTAAAGCCTACCTCGTTAATTCTCTATCCATTTAGAACTTTGGAAAAATCATTGCTTTTATTAGTTCACAAAACAAAATAATCTAATAAAGCTCTTGGCAAAAATATAAAAATTTACTACTTTGCATTATGTGCTACTGAACAGAATCTGGACAAGTGTAAATTTGATAGAGTTTATCTTGCAACTAATATTTTAAGATATCTCACTGAATACTGAAATTCCTAAATTTCGTTTCAATTTCTATGTTATATTAAAACCAAAATTAAAACTACCAATATTTACAGGACATTATAACTGAGATGAGAGTTCATAAATCATAACATGCTTACGGAAATTTTCCACTGTTACACCATTCTGGAATACAGTAACAAAACATTTATTTTTATGTTTGTTGCTTTTGAAGTTTTACAATGGACTAAAATTAATTTATCATGTTTACCCGACTTTTAAAAATTTGCTCTCAGAAATTCTAACGCGGCTAATATTATTCTCAACTACTATATGAAAAGATAGTCAAGATGAATGTACGAAATCGGTGTTTTATAATTTTATAAGAATTGCATTTAATAAATTGTTAAAACGAAAAAAAACGAAAAATATTTTTATTGCTAACGGAAATTATTTATATGATTTAAACGAAGGTACGCTGTAACTTAAAAAACTGGAATTACTTATTTCATAATCTAGCTCTATTCAACGTACGTATTACACAGTTTAATGACTTGAATTTCTACGTAGAATGTAACATTCAAATTAGGAGATAAAAGAAATTTAATTCAGTTATTTCAATTTCATTTTCCCATTTCAACAGTTTTCATGCAGTTACATACAGAAAAAAAGAATGGGGAAAAGGAATTTGAATTAAAGGAGACATATTAAATAATGTCCTAGAAAATTTGCAATTCGCTGTCAGCTCAGGAAAATCGGAATGGTAGAATTACAAAATGTACTAAAGAAATGGCGTACGACCTCTTTCTGGTTTTAATTCTAATTAATTTTTAGGATCTGTGGAATAAGTAAACTAAATTAATGGAAATTATAGAAGAACTCTACTCAATTTGTTCAGCAAACTTTATTTTAATTCCGTTTATTTTGTTCTTCTCATCGGATAAAATCTCAATAACTTAATTGTGTGTTGCGCAAGCCTGTAGTCATTTGACTAATTTAAAAAGGCAGCAGTTGTTTACACAACGTTTTTTTCACATAATGATTTCATACGGTGCGTCTCAATGTAAGTAGAAAAAGTAAAAAATAAAGTATGAATAACATCTTCCGCTACAAAAAATTATTTTCTGTTTGAAAAATGATATATACAAGTTCGTTGATATGTTAAACTTTGCAATTTGTGTGATTTGTACAAGTTCTTCATATTCAGAAAAGTATAGATTTGGCAGCATAATTTCTAAGCAGACTACAAGCTACGATATGCTTTACATTAATCAGAAAGATAAACATTATAACAAACCGTAAATATATTAAAGAGGATAATAAGTGTTTAGGCATGTTCTACCTAAAAAAAGATGCAAATTGAAACCTTGAATATAAAAATGTTTGGCTAAATTTAGTTAGCGTTTATCTTGTACCTAATTTTATATAGAATGTGCCTCAATCAAGCGATTACAGTACAAGCAGTACACTAGTTATGCGGAAAGCGAACTTAATCTGACGAATTCTACCAATTTCACTCATCCCTAGTAGCAACGCTGATTTGACAACTTCTGAGTATTCTTGATGCAAGAAGGTGTATGAATTGAATTATTGTGGCTAACGGCATGTTCTGCTTTCATATGCAGCAGTAAAGTAAGTTTTTTAGTTTAAATACGTTACGCTTAGTCAGCGTAAGCAGAGAAAAGAATCATTGTCGAACAGATTTCAATGTTTCTTGGGAATAAACTGTACGTGGAAATTCTTATTATATGTTTCACATTTTATTTTACGATTTCGTATGTTCTGTTTACATATATAACATATTTCTTGACATTTCTTTTGTTAATTTCGTTTTATTCTGTTTCTTCCCTTTTTCGCTTTCTTTTTCTTTTTTTTTTAAATTTCTTCTGTCTTTTCTTTGTCAATATCGTCTGCTTTGATCGATTTTCTAAGAATAATATTTTGAAGAATGTTAGGTTTTTGTATCATTTTGCCTTTTGTTGCTGTCCTTTTCCTGTTTCGATTTATCACTATCTACCCTAACTACAGTATTATACAGGTTGTAGACATCCTAAATTTTGCTACCTACCCTTATTATACCTATAAGAAAACACCACAAATCTGTATTCAAAATACATGAATACACACATTTCACGTACTATATAAGATTGACAGTTTCTATGTGATTCCCCGGTAAACTAAATGATACCAGCGCCTTCTGTGTGTCGTTTAGCATAATTCGTAAAAGACATTCTTATTATAATGTATCAGTTTTAAGCTTTCAAATTTTTTTTTGTTGGTTTAAGGTGAGGTCTTAAGATCTTTTTTAAATTCAAAAAAATCGTGAGAACGCCTTGCTCTTATGTAAATAGGAATGCTACTTGTCTTTTATTAAATCGTAAGACATTTTATGCTAAAACTCAAGTAACTTGTCTTGGTGTAGTTTGGAAAAAGAAGGAAAAACCACACTCCAAGCTCTAGCACGATAAAGATATTCCAAAAGGCTTAGTACTCTCTCAGTTAAATAAAAGGCAAAACATTTAATAATAATATTTAATTATAATTCATTATATATTTATTAACGCTACACACCGATGTTAGAAAAAAAAACAACAAAACATGCATATTATATAGTTCAATGATAATGATTATTTTAATAATGTAAAATAATAACCCTTGAAGGCCTTCATAACAATATTACTGTATTAAAAAATTACAAAAAAAATAATTAACGATAATTCAAAGATTTTTAGAAACTCTATCCGATTATGATAAAAAAAAATATTAATTAACTGTATTGATTAAATTAGAATAATGTCTCTGATCTCATTAACATAGAGACTTATCCAGAGAAACAAAATATAAACAAAACAATCGTTATTACAAGTAAAAACTTGCTTTATAATGAAGGTCAAGATCAGACAATAGCCTTGCTACAAGATAAAAGAACTGAATTTTATTAATATTCAGGTAAATTTTTAATTTGATAATACACAAACTTAAAAGATAAAATTCTAGCTTAGGCTATAAACAAACAAGTATTCATTCAAGTAAGTTTTCAATGAATAAATACCTTCCATTGTTTTGTCATATATTCTGTGTATTCAGTAGTAACTACCTCGATTCTGGATTTTGCCAGTTGGGATGATTTACCAGGGATGTTTCTTAAATTCTTGGATTATAATCGATTGATTTGGTTTATGAAGCCCTTTGAAACTTCGCAGATCAAAATGGCGACGACCACGCCTTTGTAGTGGTATTATAGTTGATACGATAATAAATAACTCAACAGCAGGAAAACGATAATTGACGATACGGTAAAAAAAGGAAAAGACAAAAGGCAATCCTACAGAAATAATCCAAGATTAGACAAAATAAAATGAATGCAAAGGTTGATTTACCTGAAAATCCAATCGCTGAAGGAACGAAAATAACGTGTGTATATGTTTGAGGTCTGCAGTAGAAAGGGCACAATTTACAATACGTCTGAAGGGCTGGTAAAGTTACACATGCACCGTCATGTCAATGTAATCACTATATATCACTAAGAGGATTAAATGGAACAGAAGCGGAAAAGCCTCTTTGATTTTCAAGATCTTGTTGCAGTAAAATCTCTTCAACTCATGTCAGATAATACCAACAAATGCTTGAAGGAAACTCATTAACTAACAATTTATCCGTATATTTTTTGACTTCCTGAATGAATCCATATTACCTAGTTGTAAGACAGATGTTTCCATGGTTAGATTTGGACAGACAAAGCTATATTTTCAAATATCTGAATTTTTGAAGCTGTATGTACAGACTTCTACGAGTTCATCGAGCTGCTTGAACTGCTCAAGGTTTTCGAGTTCGATTTGCCCTTTAGAAACCTCTTGGGCTTATTAGCTCTACTTTAAGTCTTCTAGGTTAAGACTTTAAACTGCTTAGTGTAAGGTTTAAGGACGCAAAAATTGAAGTTTCCTCTAAGGCCGGTTTTGGGTGTGCTGTTGAAGAGTCGTACATAAAACTAAACTGTTTTAGAGAAGGTTACAAATGAATAACCTATAAATTACAATAAACTGTTGAAATACAAAAGTACCCTAGAACAAAATTTCTGCGTCTATTCTGTTAAGGGCACTCCACACGCTCCGTCTTGCCTTGAAACTTGGCTCGACAGGAAACTCTCAATGTAAAACTGTAGGCTTGAAATGCCTGTTGCAACCTGAAGCATTAGTCAGCATTTTGTTAACAAGGCCGGTGTCAACGATGGGAAGCACCAACCTGACAAGGTTAGAGTTCTACCGACACTCGGTCGACGATAATAAGTTTGTTAAAATGTTCTTTCCATGGCATGGATTATTATAGGAACTAATCATTTAATTTTCTTAAAAATACTTTCAAAAAAAGTAAGAATATAAGGCAATCAACTTCTGCTGTTAGAAAGTGTACGAGTACAGTCTTGCCTTAGTTTAGTTACCTTACTTCCTTAACAGATTAAGAACTGAATTTCCGGGCTATAATATGTTTCTTAAAACCTTTTCATTATTACAATAAAGTAATCAAGTGAATACTATATAAATATAAATACCTTGATCTATATTATTGCGTGCAACCAATATATTCTACATAGCTGTCTGTGCTGATTGAATTTATACACTTCAGTACTACATTATTGCAAATAGCTGTATTTACACATGCATTAGTTATCGCAATTTCATTAATGTTAGTAAGTGAACTTCTACAAATTTGTTTACACGTTAAACATACCTACGTGAAAAGCGCAACTGTAGATATAATTTATTGGGCGCTATTTACTGTAGAAGGTTAATTTATTAAAGCGATAAATATATGTATAATAAAAGATCTATCTGTGCTCAACTTTATTTAATTGATGCAATACAATATTTTTCTTGTAACAGTTTCTCACTTTATTTCCCCGTTAGAACATCTACGGTTAGGAAGTTTAAATTGAACATATAAAACTTTTAACTTTCACATCAGATAAAAGTGTGGGAAAGCCTTGCTGATCAGCTTTCAAAATTTTGAGAAAATTCTTGAAAGGGTCAAAGGGTATATTTTACCGCGCACCTGTTGGTGTCACTTTTAATTATTTCCGCTTTAGGCTGTGTGCTAATTAACAACTGTAAGTTTCTACTACTGAACTTTAACGCCCATCTCTGCCTGTCTTCAACGATATACCTACGCACGTCATCTGGAGTGGCTTTTTAAAAATACTAATGTGAATAGATAAATTAAAATTGTTAAAATTTTTTAATAAGAGGCTTTTATTTTTTGCGATTTGTGCCTTTTCTTGTTTAATAGGTGGACGTACCTATGCAAAAAAAGAAACCAATTCAAAAAAGTTTAATAACGATAATTTACTACAATATTGAACACTGTGGCACTTACTGTACTTTTAGGAAGTAGTGGCAGTCAGAAAAGTTATTAGTTACATTATCTAAACACCGCACAACAGCAAAGCGAACACAACGTAAACCTAATAAAAAATAGTCAATAATCCGTTCTAACTACTTTTGCAGTAGTACAAAAGTCAGAAATCAATATTGTAATTGTCTAGATAGAAACAATAATGACTAAATTACTAAAAGAGAGAAAACGTTTTCTGAACAATGAATAATATCATAATAACAAGATTTTGAGTTTCATGCATTAGAATAATATACTTCTTGGTGGATCCTATATTTGAAATAATTGCTATATGGGTATCGTCGAGGTAAATCTAGAAAATATTGTGGAAAGAAGATTATTTTAGTTTCTTATAAAATGTTTTGGTTGTGACAAAAATCTTGAAGGAAATAGCAGGGAATTTGTTCTGTGTATGTAGGCAGTAAATCAAACTTTGTAATGCTGGCTTGAAAAACTCCAAGCTTTGACTTTATGCTTGCTTCAATCTTTCATGTACGAGTTTATTTTTAGTAATTCCAGGCATTCAGTAATGAAAATGTAGTTTAACTTATTTTATTGGCATTAAATAATGTCTGATAAGATATTTTTTAAAAGTTATTTATCAGAACAAATTTGCTTTTTTGATAACACCTCTCGATAATGACTTGTCTCTTTATTAATATAACGATAGAAAGGTAATTGTTTTTATCGGTCAAACTTTTTTTCTTATGTAAACATGCAGATTCCATCTTAATTAGCACATTTTTTCCAAACTCCACCTAAAAATTTAACTTTAATTCTTTTTAATTAAAACCAGAAGTTTACAGATAGCTGCACCGAAAAAAAGTTTTAAAATGTTGAAAGGTTATCCTTGAAGGCCTATTTTTCCGCTTTAACCTCCTAGTGGTCCACTAAAAAATATTATGTGTGGCATAGTTTTCCTTCTTTATAATATATCAAAAATTAAGTTTACTCTTGGAGGGTTACCAGGGTAATTTTCCCTGTCAGTGCTTTTTTTATACCTTGGACATTGCTGAAATATTCATTTTTCGAGGTTATTATCTATTATCTATTATTTTTGCATGCCTGTAGGACATTTTCAAATCGTTGACTTTTTATTAAATTTGTAATAATATGGTAATGCGGTCTTATTTGAATGTTATGCATGAAACCTAAAAAAAGTAAAAGTAGTCATTTTAGATATACCAGTTTTAATGAAAAAAAGATTTTTTTAATAAATTAAAATAAAGGTACTTTTTTCCATGAAAAAGTAAACGTACTGAACATTTATTTTATAATAAAAGTTCACATTGCCTTCTGTCCTTGAAAGATAATTTTAATAATCGTTAACTTATCAACTTTTAATATTGCCTGGTTACATTTTAAAAATTGCAGTTTCTTACTTATTAACTAACCTTTATGATTAAGTACGGTTTTTCTTAATGATCTGGCAGTACTGGAAATTAAATATTTTTTTAAAGCACTATACTCAAAGTGTTAAACCTTCTTTAATAAATGCATTTGTAGTGCGACTTTAAAGGAAGTATTTTGTTTTAGATTTATATATACCGGTAAAGTTATCTTGAAACATTGCATATTCTTCCGGTCTCTGCTTTAAATTTCGTTTGGAAATTTTCATTCGGTAAAGAATTAATTGTTCCATCTTGTATAAATTTATTTATCAGACTGTTTACTTTATTAACAAGAATATTTTTGTCCAAGGCCTGTCGAATCTCAAATTACCAGTTTGTATTTGTGTTTTTGAATAATTTTCCTGTCACCAAGTCTATTAGATTTCTTGAAAATTCTTATTTTTGTAAGACCGTTGCGGACGTCCGAATATAAATTACAATGTACCAACGGGCTGTAAAAACTTTCGATTTCCTGTATAGTTGTCCATGTATCTTTCTTTATCCTAGGGTGAAAGCGACTCTACTTAGCCTTTTTGTCACGTATAATCGAGACCGGCGCGCAGCGTAGGGTCTCAGAAGGGAAAACATTCTGGCATTAGCTTCTGTAAAGAGCACAGATGTGAGCGGGCTTTGCATATCTTTTGTTGCAGGTTCTTTTGTTTAAGAGTTAGTGGGAATTCAATCGAAGGTGGTTTCGTGAATTCCATGAGACATTCTCTCGGGACGAATTTGGGCAAAGTGCGAACTTGCAGACAATTAGGCTTTTTTGTGTAAAGGCAATTTAATTGTCGAACTCAGTCCGGGAATTCCGGGATCGTGAAAACTATTCCGTTGAATAATCTCTGCATAATTTCCGATATATCTGGACATCGCAATAGACACTGTGTTGTGAATAAAATTAAGTTTCTTTAATAACAGTTTTGAAGGCGCTCTGATTTAATTTATGCTGAAGCGTCTACGGACGGTTGTGTCAGAATTTAGCCGCGAGTAGGCGACTGTTAACTGTTCAAGCTGACCATCGAAGAATACTGATATCTGAAAAACCCCTTTTGGATTTAGCCGGTGAGCTCCAAAAATAGCCCAGGAAGTAGTGTGTAAGAGCTTTGTTTACTAAATTACTATTTGTAAATAAATATTATTGTTGTTTAGCGCAATATTTGCAAGTTTCTTTTAAAGAGAATCTTAAAAATTTAAATCACGAAATATAACAATTAGGTTTGTGAAACGAACGTTCGGAGGCAGGGTTAAGATTTAATTGTTTATTTGTTCATTAATTTATAATGTATGGTTTTTTTGTACTTTGACTGAATAATAATTTTTTTTATATCCACTTTGGTTTTTATATATATCTTGGTGTTAGTTTGTTTTTTATTATTATCAATTTAATAAATTAAAGTAATGTTATCCATGCGCATTATTCAAGTAGACCTGTAAGGGCTTATCTTTCTTTGTGTATACTTGTGTTTATTTCTTTTAAACAGTGTAAAGGCTCGAATAAACATATTATTGTGCATAAGATTAATGTGATATCAGCTAGAAATACTGATACATACGTGTGGCTAGCAGGCTCCAGATTGTTGGTGAGGGTGTATCAAGTCGATCGCCCTAGTAAAGTTTTGTGCAATAAGCGTTTACGAAATCAGAGCATTATACAGTAAATTTTGAGTATTTTAATAAAGAAAGTGTCTACTGTGAGCAATCCAGGTGAGCCCATATACAGGGTGATATTTTGTGAGGAGTTCATATACAGGGTGATATTTCCTGAGGTACTTAGTAACAGGATGTCAGCCTACGAGAAGCTGCGTAGTTGGCTTATGGTTCTCTTTTGATTTTCAGCTTCTGGCGCTCTTTAATTTTGACTTTTTTTAGAGTTATTGAGAGTTTCTGTGAGTGTAAGCTATTCCTTTTTCTTTTTTTGAAGGTGAGTTTAGATTGATCCACAGCCATCTCTGACTAGAGCTACGGAATTGAACATCTTTCGATATTTGTAACGCGCATTGGGCCTCTTTTTCAGGTTTTTTTCCGTTACATACTTAATTTATTAAGAAAATATTAAAATCATAAAGATGTACATTTAGAATGTCTTGTACAATTTATTTTTATTCATAATCGAATTTTCTGATTTCAGGTGTTTATCTCTTCTTTGCAAAATAGGAAAATATAATAACAATTAGTGTCTAAATTGTTTTGAAAATAATTTTAATTTTGTCAAAAATGGCCTTGTAACAGTAAGCTAAAGTCTTTTGATGTACTAATTTCAAATTATCAATAATTACACAGGATGCTAATAGAATTTATCTCGAAAACAGTTGATTTGCGTCCGTGTTCATTCAGACTTTTTTACTTGTCTTTTGGTCGTACTATATGCGCCTTAAATATTTAAACGTTAAACGAAAATATACAACAGCAACACATAAAAAGAGGTAGACAACTGTTGCTTTGCCTGCGAGCACTTATACAAAAGTAAACTATAGCCTTTGCTCTTGAAGAACAATTTTCTAGATGTAGCTGAATGATTTTATTATACTTGGTAATTTATTAACTAAAATCGTTATTTCTGTTATCGTTGTTGCGATTTAAGTAATCGCAGTCGCCCTAATGCTGCACGCTGCGATCTATAAATAATTTTTCAGACTATTAAAATAAAGTTATTAATATTATTATTATAAAAAATCTCTCGTCTTTGTCTTCCTTTTATTGAGTACTTAAAACCTTCGCATTAGTACTCTTATTGATATTACAAAAGCATAATAATATTTTTAAACATTTGTTGTGTTAAGTCCCGCTTTTTTGTATGCTTCAGTGAAGTCTCTTTTGCTTACAGTGCTTTTGAAATTTCTACAAGTTATAACTTATAAACGTTGTTAATTATAATTATAATTATTTTACTTTAAAAATATTTACATCTACATTTTTTTTTTCAGTTATGTTTGCTTTCACATTAGTGCTGATAAATATTGCAGTTTTATCATCGCTTGTCAAGTTTTGATACACCGCAGCTCGACTACTACATAAAATATTTTAGTTCTATATCAGGCTGTTGAGCTTTTTTGCAATTCTCTTTCCCTGTTTTCTTCCTAGAAGTAATTTCCCTGGGCATTTTGTCTTTGACTCACTTATGGTTGAAACCAGTCTGTAAAATTTAGTATGAGAATACATTAACATAAAAATGTGCGGTAAACAATGTTTATTTACTTTATTACAATGATTTATTGTTTTTATGGTTTTCCATATAGTATCAGGTATGCTCATTTCAGCACACTTTGTAATGCACCATTTCTTTTTATTGTACGTCATTAAGTCTATATTGTTCTCAAGGTAATTGTACACGTAGTGCAAATTATACAGGGTATATTCTGATATGGAGCAAACAAGATAATGAGAAATGCTTATACAGGGCGTATCGTACATTGGTCTGGGATATCAAAAAACTTTAATGAAACTTCATCTTGAACATCATATTATTTAAAAGCAACACAATGACCACTTCGGTTGTCATTAATTTTTTGTTTTGTACAAAATATCTGCATTGTTGAAACATTTTATTGAGTAGATTTTTATTTAAAATGAAATATCTGTGTGTTATACTGTAATCTTGGTAGTGCAGTTCGCATAAAGAATTAATTAAGATTAGTATCTTAATGAAAACATTCCTGGTGCAGTTCATATTGGAAATTAAGAGATTAACAAATTCTTGATGATATTCCATTAAGTTTACAAATGTTAAAGTAATGCTTATATGTACTTTGCAAATTAAAAGATACCTTTCGGGAAAATATAATTGTAATTATCTGCAAATAACTTACTCAAAATCACACAAAAGATTTTTATAAACTTGGTGCCGTTGTATAGTTATGAATTATTGGAGTTAGTTATGACTGAATTCCAAAGCTGAAATTCTGTTGAAATACCTATAACACCTCTATTGGTTATTGGAAGCGATAAATTGCTTATTAATGTAGTTTCGTTAAAAGCCTTATCATGTATGTTAGAATTGTTTAAAACATGACAATTAAAATTCAATAATTGTAACGCGTAAAAGATTGTTATTTTTTATTTCTAGAAAGTTATGAATGAAATGAATAGCAACAATCAACAATCAATTTTAATTAACTTTTGCAACTATGAAACATGAACCATTTGCTTTGAGCATATCGGTTTTTTTCTAAAACTTCTTTAGTTATTTGAGATATTGGTTTTTGTTTTCTAATTTAATTACTTCAGAGAGAAATGTACACAAAAGCACTCCTACGAGGATAGGTCAAATGTAAACGAGTCTTATGTAACTACGATGCGATATCAGTTACAGGTGTCTGTGGTCGGTGGTGGAGGGGTGTCTGTTCAGTTGCCTTCACGATGGATGAAATAATCCTTGTCAATGAAAATGTCAATGCGGCTGAAATTCATAGTCATTCACAGTTTAGGGAAAGTATCCTCTCATGTTTAAGAAAGGACGTGAGCCTGTTGAAAACATACCCCATTCCGGCGCCCACGCACCAACATGACCTCAAAAAACATCCAAGCTGTTCTAGAACTTACTGTGCTTGAAATTTTGATAAGAAAAATGGACCGACATGCATTGGAATGATCTTGCACATCCTCCTTACAGCTCAGACCTCTCACCGTGTGACTTCTACATGTTTGGGCCACTCCAGGAAGCTCTTGGTGGATGGCGCTTTACGGACAATAAAGAGGTGGAACAATTCGGGCGCAATTGGTTTTCATTTTTTGAAAACGACATTAAAAAATTAAGAATCGGCTAGAAAAAATGTATAAATTGATTTCGTAGAAAAGTAGTAAAAATATAGTTTTAAATTAATTTTGAAAAATCAAGTTTTTATTACAAAAAGCTCGTTTATATTTGATCTACCCTCGTAGTAATATAGTGAGTACAAGAGAGACTTTACTGCTAAATTGAAGACAAATATGAAACCATAACAGCAAGGTTAATTTCCTCACTAGCTTGGAATATTATTTATTTCATAGATATATGACTGCATCAGTCATTTTCATAATGTACCTTGTTTTCGAAATCTTAAAAATGAAACATACAAATAAAACTTTCTCACCGTGTTAGAAATGATACGTTCTCAGTTATAGGCTTATTAAGAAAGTCAGCTTGTCTCTCATTGTCGTTTCTGACAGACAGTCGCCCAAAAAACATTGATTCCGCACTGTTTGATATATTTGGTCGTACAAGTCAATACACCATTTCAACTGACAATGAATAACTTTTATTTTGTAAAGAAGCGATGCAACTCCGCCTTAGATTATGTCCCATTCCACTACTCGTAGGATCTAAAAAGTATTATCTTTTAATTAAATGGAATCCCTGATTGCTGAAAATTGATAAAATTCTGTAACTGCAAATAAATGTAATTACGCTAAACTGAAAGAGTGCCAGCCCTTTTTGTTACAAATTCCTTTTTCGAATTTTCGTTAATGGTATCTCACCAACAAGGGTTAACCACCCAGATTATTAGCACGAGTAATTATTATTGCTTTAAATATAGAATTACTTACATAGAATTTAATTTCATCTGCTTAATTAAAATTTAGTTCTATTTTATATTATTTGAAGATAAATATGCTTTACGGGAATATTTCGTGTTAAAACATCCTTTCACTTAAATTGCTTATGATTAGGTCACGATATACGTTAGCAGGTACGTAAGTTTGTAACAGAAAATACATTTTGATTGAGTCGTTACTTCGTTATATAAAGTGAATAATTAAGAAATGACACGTTTAGAGTACGTAAAGTTTTAAATGCCTTGTCGTAAATTAAAACCGAAATTAAACTCTAAATTAGACAACTGTTATTTCTGGAATAATTATGTGTAAATTTATAATTATAAAAATGATTTTCTTTAAGACATTTTACTATTAGTACTTTTTTTTATTTAGAATTATCAAATAGTGACAATGCAGTTTGATAATAGTCTTAAGACTATTAGGTTTTCGCACTACGTTTGCTACTTGCAAAATCAATGCCTGCTAATAACACTAAGATGTAAATATTAGTGGATCCGATTTACTATCAAATCTTGTAGTTTGAAGCACAACCAAACAAAATCAAATGTACAAAAGGATTCAATTTAGGACAAATCCAAATGTTCTAATCCCTAAGGTCACGTCAATACAACACTTGGGCCGGCAATAGACTAAATTAGGAATAGAAATAAATAACAAAAGCAAAAGCAAATAGATAGGAAATTATTGGTCTCTAAAACCATCAGTGCAGTTGACAAAACAATTCTGAATGTTGGATCTGAAAAACTACCCAATATTGTCCCAAGAGAACACCTGAAGATGACGCAAGCCTTAAACAATGCAAGATACAAAAATTTGCTAAAATATAATAAAGCAAGATTAGTAGTAAATATAGCAGGAGATAAAAAAAGCCAATAAAATCTCAATAAAAGGGGGAGTTAGTCAAGGGGACGCCATCTTCCCAAAATTATTCACTCTTGCATTGGAAGATGTCGCCAGGACACTAGAATTGACGGCAGATATCTGAACCATCTCCTTCTTGTGGATGACATTGTACTTATGATATCGGGGAACTGCAGAAAATGTTGGAAGAACTTAAAACATCAAAATCAGAAAGAATAGGGCTAACCATGAAAAGCAAAACGAAAATCATGACAGAAGCTGTTAATACAGTTATGAGTTTAGACAATCAAGTAATGGAAAAAGTTGAAGACCAGGTCTAGTTGAATGTTATTATTAAATTAAGTTAGGAAGATCAATACCCCAATTAATCTGAAAAGGGAGGTATCAATACTTGCATACTTGGTCAACATGCTTAGAACAACAGAAAGGGCCATTGAACGAATGATGTTGGGAATAGGAGACCACATTGCAAACATACAAATTAGACAGAGAACCAAAGTCGAGGATGTCACAGCACGAATAGCTTATTGAAGTTGGACATGTTGCCCGTCAGAATGTTTCAAGATGGACAAAACGCATTAGAGACCACGATTACACAAAAGAAGTATTGGTAGACGCAAGACGTTGGCTGGACGATGTTAAGAACAAAGTTGGTGGAAGCTACTTAGCATTAGATGGCACAAAACAAAGAATCATGGAAAATAGTAGGAGACTTTTAAACAATAGTAGGAGAGGTCTATGTCCAAGAGTAGACTATCAAAGGCTGCTGAAAGAAAAAAAATCCAACGACATCCCAACTACTGTTTTTTAATATGTAGCGAGTTCAACTGGTCCCCTTGATAATAATCTTAGCTTTTGTATGGCTCCACGCAGCGATCAATCGATTTGTTTGGATTGTTTGTTGCTTTGTGGTCTCAAGCAATTTAATTAGCACAGTAACAATGCTGGTATAGTTACAGACTTCGTACTATGTAACGGGCTCGCCATTAGAAATTTCTGTCGATGTTCGCTACCTTTGATGCCGGTGCCGCTCGAATTTGATTTTACCTGTTTATTCACAAAGCATTTAACTAACAACTGTCAGTCACAAACACTCAATTTTAAGCGAGCTGACTTTGAAGAAATTGATAAATAATTTGTTAAATTCGTTGTCTTAAAACGCAGTACACATATTTTATATTCGCCTCCAGGATACCCTTAATTCCTGCGTTCCTCTAAATAAAACAAAAAATCGTGAGTTTTAATGTTGGTTTTCTCATGGAACAATACGTGTCATACACGAGAAAAATAAGTGCCATATGATTTAGATTATCTTATATTCTTACGTTTCTAACACGGCACCCACTAATTGTAACAGAGATGTATTTGATGGGGAAGGCGTATTATCTAATATCTCGAGATGTCAGATACGGAATTCATTTTGCAGTTGGTAAGCATTAACAAAGACGGAGTGCTTCCTGACGTTTGGAAAACAGCATACGTCATATCTATCTATAAATCTGGCAATAAAGCTTTAATTACTAATTATCGTCCTATTTCAATACTGTTTAAAAGAGTGTTTAAAAAATAAGAATTAAAAATCGTATCTAGCCAAAACAACATGGTTTCTCTTTTGGTCGTTCTGTTGAAACATACCTTCTAGAATATACCAATCAATTACAACCATGAACAAAGCTATGCTAACCTGCCGCGTTAAATTGAATCCTACATAACAAACCGTTTTTAGCAACGTTTTCTATAAAGGGTTCACTTCTATCTTCATCTTTGTTACTTCTGGAGTTCCGCAAGGAAATCATCTTGGACCCGTTTTATTTTTAATATTATGCATTAATGACATTGTTAGATGCTTTCAGAATGCACAGTGTCTACTACATGCTGATGATATGAAAATATTTTGGATGACTCATACTTTTTGTAACAACAACTTCCTTTATTTGAATCTGAATAAATGTAGCGTGATTACCTTCCCTAAAAATAAACCGTTAATTATTTATGACTTTCATTTTAATAACAATAGATTTAAGGGTCACCAAGATGTTATTTAACTAACAACCTACAGTTTCAATAATGTCAAGTCAATCTTAACACTCTACTAGGCTTATGTTTACAGTATACTTTCTCACTGCTCCGTTATTTGGAACCCTCACTATGTTACCTATTGTGATGATATTAAAAATGTAGTGATATTTGAAAATGATTAAAAAAAATTTTTTGTTTTTTTGTTTTGATAAATGTAATGACAGTGAAGATAAATAATTTAGTATTGTCAAGAAAATGGCGTTTTAATAAAAAAATTAAGAACCAAACGAAGAAAAATAAGGACCCTGAGAAAAAGAGCTCTCCATATCATAACACTATGTTAATAGTGTTGAAGGTACGTAGATTTGTCGATTATCTACGGCCTATTAACAATCTCTCTACTTGTCACAAACTGGGGTTGCTCAGCTTAGAACACCGTAGGACATGTAGTGACATTATTTGTTGCACGACTTTTTAATGGTACAGTAGATGCATCGGATATTTTACAATTAGTTCAGTTGAATTTTGACTTTTACATTTCATCATTCGCCGTATTACAAATGTCTTAGGCCCGCAATAACGTGGCAGGCGGTACAGATATTTTCTGTTTGTCTGTAAATGCCTTAAAAAATTTTTGAAAATAGAATTTTTTAATTTATATGCAAATAACACTGGTGGCAGTTCTGATTAATATGGTTTTAGGTACTACATGTATAATTTAAGCGTGGATGTTAGGTTTATATTATGTATACTGTCCTTACTCTATTTTTTTTCTTTATTCAAATTATTACAGGTGTGATAAAGTATTTAGTTATTTTTAGTTAAGAGTGCGACCTTGGCCTAGCACGCTTATTTCGTGTTTTTGCTTTAATATTTTTATGTCCATATTTGTTAAATAAATAAGTTTATTAATTTATTCTTTTTATACAGTCAAATACAGACTGTTTTACTAGCTTATATTCTATTTTGATAGAAAAAAATTTATTTATCTTTAAAATGTTTCCATTATTACTATTGAATAATATACAAATTACCATATTTGTAAATGTATTAGACTCAAAGGTACTGTAACAAAGGTCGAACGCTTTAGCAGTATATAACAGAGTTACAACTATCAAGTAGCAACACTACTGGACTTTAGTTGTATCGGTGTTGGAGAATTGTTCGTTACCTGTGCTCATGGCGTTTAATTTTCCGCATAATACCTTTGCATCTCATTATTTCTCAAGCAAAGTGTATATAGATACATAATAAATAACCACGAAGTGAAGCATCGAGAAATTAAAGGATTGAAGAGAAACTTTTAGGGACGAGACATTAATATTTCAGTAAAATATGAAACAAAATCCCTGGAAAAAAATACTTGGAAGGAACCTAAAAATCTTTCTGGTGAAGTACAAAATCACGACGAGAAATAATTAGTATATGTAGAGGTAAATCTTTATTCCTGACATTTTCTTTTATTGTTGTTCTGTTGATCCCCATTCACTTTGCATTGTTTAAATATTGTAAGGTAAAAGCCACGTTAGAGAAGAGGTCTCCTATGGCTTCTTAATATTATTTAAAGAACGATTTCGATGTTTTCGTATTCTCATCCTTTTACAAGAATATTTTTAAAAGAAGCTTTGAGATTTCCATTATGTTGGGTACTTTTTAATTCATAAGATGATGCAGTTTCTTGAGGGGTTGTTTCGTCCGTTGCTTAAACTTTTAAAATCTCGTTGGGTCTTGATAATCGATCCGCTTTTTAAAAAGAGTTTGACTTGAAAGTTGTCATTTTCTAAACATGGTTTTTATTGTGCAACTAACGAAGAAAGACTTTTTGGCTAACAGTAGTCTAATGGTTTCGTAAAATATTCCAGTATAAATTTTTCTTGACCTTTGTTTGTCTCTTTTTTATATTTATTTTTATAAATGAATTTTATATGTATTATATGCATCTTTTATCAATCTAATCAAACGTTGAATGTAAATAAGTTGACGATGTTTTGGATGGTACAGTATGGTACTTAAAATTATCGGAAGAACTTTAATGTAGAACGTAATCAAGACCTTAAATTGCTAATAATCATTATTTATGAGATGTAATCGATAGCTTAGGTTGTATGTAATAATTTACAGATTGGTTATACTTACTTCCTTGTTCACTACCACAATTAATCAAGCAAATTATTAATTTATTATTGATATAGACTCTATACAGTATGTCTCATCTAACAATTTTTTGCATCGTTTATATATTATGAAGTTATGACAAAAATCGGAAAACAATTTCTTTCGTTACTAAATAATATATTGACTTATTTAATTTTCTGTTTAATGGAGTCTAGGGAGCAATATGTTTCTGTACTTTCTCATACCTGTAAAGAAGAAATTAACAAAATAAAGAAAATTGAGTTTTTAACAATATAATATTAAACATT
>VTPC01002791.1:106743-119361 GCA_011009095.1 Ignelater luminosus | reverse complement strand
TCGATTGAATTATGGTCAAATGAAATTCTTATTAATTGTTTCGTAACTTCTTTTAATACTGAACTCAATGTGGTACCTAATCAGTGGCGTTGCTAAGACCTTAACCTTGGTGAACTGTTTGTACAATGGAGTGATAAAAAGATTTTTTACAAACGCTCATGGAGAGGGGCGAAGAATAATTTGGCATCGCACACCAAACTTTTTGGTGGTACTGTCTTTTTGACCATTGTATAAGTCTTAAGAAAGAAAGAAATGCAGGCCTATATCCGGCTTTTAAGTCTATCAGGATTTTATCAAAATCAATTATTAGACCTTCTTGGGCTGCTCAGATTTATTCAATTAGTCAAAATGAGATGAAACTAAAAACTTTTGCACCTCTTCAGCCAGGTTGTTGATGATAATGCATCACTTTCAGGTTGGTCAGCTGTCCTATCTTCAACAGAAAAATAATAGTAGTGACTGCAGCAATAGATGAGAACTGTGGTAGTGAAGTACTTTTTGATTAGTGGCGGTCTGAACGTATAAAAGGTATGATAGAGGTGGTTAGATGGAGGTAGTCGGTCTATCGCCGACGCAGATGTAGTAGAAGGAAGTATACTTATGGTATGTACCCATTACATTGCATCGGAAGACTGGGGCCGGATGGATGTCCGATAGGATTCTTGTGAATTTCAAATACGGGGTAAATCCAAAAATCTGGCAGGACGGCAAATCACCAAGAGAAAAAAAAAGACGAAAAACACTAAAGGATCATTGCTGACGTCTTCGCACTTCCGTGCACCACATTGAACTCTGGTATGGGTCCTGAATGAGTGTACTGGCATGAGAACTGACTTACCATGGCTGTTTAATTGTTTTTAGAAGCTTATTGGGACTGAAACCCACTTCTGATGTCTCGCCAACCCTATCTATCCCTGCTAAACAGCCTCAATCTACCACAGCAACGAAAGCCAAAATATAATGTTTGTAGAAATATTCTGGATTGTCTATTTTAGAAATTGAAAGTAAATGTACATATTTATGCACAGTTTAAAGCTGGAAGGATGGTATAAGATCAAGATTCTAGCACATAATAGAAGGTAAAATGTAACGTGTGATTCAAGGATCTCAAGGCTATTTTTTGACTCAGTAACTTCCATATAAACAAAGCTAAAGCAAATGTCAATTTTGCTCTACTAACTTTAAACTGTAAAAAAGTCTGTTTTAGTCTTTCTGAACTTCCCCTTCAGGTGTTGTTCTTTTGTGCCTTCACTAAAGATATCATTATTGTTTGTTAATAATCGCCAATTATCTTATTTCCTTCTTGAATGATAAAACTATAAGGTTTTTTTTTTACATTTTTAAGAATCAAAAGTTAGTTGACACATCATATAGTGCTAAACAACGTGAGAGAGGAAATTAAAACATACTACGTAATGTTGGAAGGATGGTTTATTCTTAAAAAAGAATATAATACAAAAATAAAAATACACATAAGTCAGTCTTTACGAATAAAATGTTCTGGTAACTATGACCTATTTTAAAACATTATGTACAATTTTATTAAAAAACACAATTTTAATAAAAGACACAATGTTACATACACACACAAACAATTACATTAATTAACAACAATCTTTTAGGTAATGCTGTACACGATCTTTTTGCGTAAGGGTTAGCTGTGGAAATTTGACATTCCTACCCTGTATATAATTTGGACAGTTAGTTTAAGGTTAATTTTACATTTAGGTTAGAAATGACAGCGTTGCCATGACTGATAATTAAGAAAACATCTTTAAAACATACTTGATTTAAGATCATCACTCATCAACTCATCACAGCATTTTTTGTTTTGTTTGTTTGTAAAAAAGATGTTTCTGGCAACCTTTTGTTTGGACAAAAACTATACAGCCAACCTTAACATAACTGAATATATTTCAGCGAAAAAGTTTCATGGCCTACCTTTACGCAAAAAGTTCGTGAACAGCGTATAGGTATGTAAAAAATTAAGTTTTATCCATATTTATTTTTCAGTATTCCTAAATACCTCCAAAAATAATCGTCTGGATCATTGGGTACTAATTTTTTAAAATCACTTTTACTTATATCAAGCAAACTTCGACCATTCATGCTCCAATCTGATAACTTTAAATCTGTTAAATTAAAATTCTTGACGGCCCACTGTAACCATTCTTGGACATGCCTTTTTTTCCTAGAAAATGAAAAAAGATTAGAAAGAACATCATAAGATAGCTTTTCTTGAAGCCCATATTCTCTCTCTGAATCATTTTTTATATGGCCAGAAATAACCAATAAGATAATATTTCTAGTGACTCACTTCAGATAGCCATCTACTTACCATTTTTTTGGATCAAGAGGAATGCTTAAGTTTTTCCATCCTTCATTGAAATCTAAACGTGGTCTGTTGCTTCGGAATCTTTTGGGACTATCTGGTTCCTCGCTGCCTGATCTAGACGTTGAACGTGGATAAACTGATTCATTACTAGTATGAGATAGATAATCTGATATGCTTGTATCACTTCTTGAGGATGGAGGTTCCCTCTTCATAAAGTCTAAAACGTACAAGAAGTATTTTCACTTATTGTATAGGTTGAGATGTTTTCAAAAATATTTTGTACTCTGCATACTTACTACACTCAGGTGTATTTATTGATAATTCAAAACTTTTGGTTAACATAATATATTTCACATCCGTTGCTAATGAAGCATGTATACTTATTAATCCACCACAATCACCAGCTTGTTCGACCAATGGTTTTTTGTCGTCCAGCTTAAATTATGCTATTTATTGAGTTTTAAATACCATTTTTGATAGCAACTTACCTTTTGTAAGTTTTCTATAGAAACCGTATAATCAGAAAGATCAATCTCAACTATTCCTTTTAACTTAGCCTTTAAAACTTCCACTGGTTCGTTTATGTCGAAATCGATTTTTAAATTTTCCGAGTTATAATCTATTGTAATTGGTATTATTCCAGAAGTTTCGGGCTTTAAAGTGACTTCATCGACGTACTCCGCAATAGAATCGTCTGTTTCATCTATAACTAGATAAAAAACAGTTTTGAGAACTCTTCCTTTCTCGGACATTTATGCTCAGTTTCACAACAGAAATAATAATTGTTCAAAGCTGAGCAGCCAATCAAAACTGATATTCAGTGAGAAGCGTGTAAGTCGTTTGGTACAGATTTTATTTTGCCCAAAATCTCAAAATAATCAGATCTTAATAGACCGTTCCAAAATTTATGGACGGCATGCAAAAGAGGGCAAAACAGTGATTAGATCAGATCAAAAACGCAGAAGAAGTGAGTTTACTATGATTATTGTACTGGATTCATACAGCGTGTCCCAATGAAAAGTGCCCACTCCGAATATTTCTGTAATTAATCTTGATGTACCGTAGTCAATTCAGTCCGAGGGACGAAGCTTGCCTACCTTTGCCATTGTTAATATCTGAAATATTCCATATTGGTATAATGGGATGTAAATTTGAATAGTTTGTCTCATAAAAGTCTCCCTAAAATTACTAAATGACATGTTTCGGAGATTTTTTTAAAACAAAATTAATTAGATACGAAAGTATTTACGGTGAACACTTTTCATTGGGACACACTGTATAACAATTGAGCTAGGTGCTTTATGTAATTTCTGAGAATCTCCTCAATCCAAATCTCATTCAAAATAGAATCACGATGATTTTCCGAAATGCGCCTCGATGCGATGGGTTCAAACTTGAATTTATTTGGGTCAAGATCCCAAATACAAACGTGGTACTCTCGAATTCTGACTTCTAAGGTCCTAATTGATTTTTTGTGTAAGTTACTATTTGATTATTATTTTGAATTCTATAATAAGAAAATGGGTTTTACTTTTTGAAAAAATTTAGATTACGCACAATGAAAAAAAGTTTCATAATATCGTTCAAGAATTACAAATCAGTTAATACATAATTTTTAAAATGTTTTAGATAGTACATAAAATCAGAAATCTCTTACCTATTTCCTCTGTTATGTTTATATCTTTTTCGTATATGGGTTCCATTATAACTAAAATGTAAAATACAACCGTTACATCTGCGATAGTGTTAAATAAAAATATTTAAAAATTTTGAGGTTATATTTACTATAATTGTATAGCAAAGTGGTTATGCATCATCTCTAATTCTTACTAATTTGATGTAAATAAATATTTTTCTAATAAATTAAACAATAAAATCGAAAATGTAAAAAAAGATACTTACCCTTTTGTTTCTTGCTTCAATTGTTTTAAAAATAATTCTTGTTTCGCAAAGCACACTTTAATTTTGTTAATTGTTTTTCTTTAAACACATTTGCACTTTATAAGTTATAACACATAAACACACCACAAACACGTAAACATAATAACAAGAACTGTGCAAGGTGCAAGCACGTGGGTTAGTTTTTGACTGCGAACGCCACGTGGACCATTTGTATACCGTAGATTTCAATTCTGTGCCGTTAAGTCGTAAATACAATCTCAGTCAAAAGTACATTTCCAAACGAAGTTATTCTATTGTTGTTTCACAAAAGAAGCATAATACTAGCTTCAATAGAGAAAGGGTTAAAAATAGTTAAAGAAATTTTTAAACTTTTAACACTTTAGATGGAAAACGATTATAATGATTTTTATACTCATTTGTTTTTCTACTGAATATTATCACCCAAAATTTTTAATATTAAATTAATTAATTTTCCTATTAAAATTATAATATTTTATGATATAAAGGGTAGAAACAATAAGGTAAAAAATTCATTTACAATCATTGCATTACATACTTCTGGATAAAGTGTTCCGACGCTTAACCTGATTTAAAATGTTTAACAACGAATTGATTTTTTATACTTAGAACTTGTATTGAATGCAAGATATACAATAAAAACCCTAAGTGTGCTCAAAAGGAACAGACACCGCTACCTGTATAACAAAACACTCATTTGCTCCTTAGACTTTATAAACAAAAATAAAAAGAAGTTTGAATTCAACTGTTTAAATATAATCAGTCATCAAAGAAATTTAGGTTGGAAAAGCTGTTTATTATGTGATATAGCGCAATTGAGACTTCTATACCTTTTTTTATAATTCTACCTTTGATGTTAAGGCGTACCAGCTCTATATTGTTCTAGCCCATTATAAAAGTCTCATAGACTTTTTATGCGTGTGGTTTTAAATCGGTTTCTCTTACTTTGAAAAGGTAGGTGATGGAAAAATTTTTGTATATTCTGCTACATGAGGATAGAATCTATCGGTGCCCAAAAATATATATAAATATAATTTACAACAGTAGGATACGAGGGTTGCTATTTATATTTCTGGCTTAACAATGAAAAAACAAGTATTTATGATCTAAACTAGTTTTATTGTTTTTCAAAATATTCTCCATTAAGATTGATACACTTTTCCATGCCTTTGAACCAATTTTCGAAGCACTTTTTCCACTCTGTTTGAGGCAGCTCCAACATATGCGTTTTGAAACAAAAAACGGCTTCTTCTGGTGTTGAAAATCGTTGACCACGCAGTTTGTTTTTGATGTACGGGAATAAAAAGAAGTCATTGGGTGCCAAATCAGGGCTGTATGGTGGATGGCCCATCAACTCGACCTTCTGGCTGGTTTGAGCAGCGGTGTGAGAGCTTGCATTGTCATGATGAAGAATGATTCGCCAATTCTTTGAAGTTTTCCGAATTTCTCCAATGACTTCTGGCAAACAAATGGTTGTGTACCATTCAGAGTTGACCGTCTTACGTTGCTCTAACGCCACTGTTGCCACATTACCGGTAATGCCAAAGAAACAGGCAACCATTTGCTTCGATGTGCTTCTTCCGCGAACAACTTTTGTTGGATTTGGCTCGTCGTGAAAGACCCACACAGTTGATTGCTGTTTTGTTTCGGGGTCATATGCGTAGATCCATGATTCGTCACCTGTGCAGATGTTAAACACAGCCTTTGATTCACCTTTCGCAAATTTTTTCAACATTTCAATGCACCAGTCGACGCGAGCCTTCTTTTGAGCGTTGGTCAGGTTATGCGGGATCCAACGGGAACAAATTTTTTTACGGCCAAATGATCATGTAATATCTTGTTGATGCTAGTCATACTAATGCCCAAAGATGCCTCAATCTCACGGTATGTCACATGACGATCTTATTTAATCAGTTTACGCACAGCATCGATGTTTTCAGGCACAACGACAGATTTTGGACGGCCTTCACGGATTTCGTCCTGGAGTGAACGTCGGCCACGTTTGAATTCATTATACCAGTTTTTTACAGTGCTGTAGGATGGACCTTCATCTCTATATAATGTATTAAGTTCATTGATGCACTCTTGTCGTGATAATCCACGTCGAAAGTTATGAAAAATAATTGCACGAAAGTGTTCACGGGTCAATTCGATTTTTTACTAGGGAATGCACTTTTCAATTAACTGCAAACAACACTAATCGCACACAAATGACAAAATGTTGTGGTTGAGGTTATGTTCAACAATGTAAAGTTTACACTGGAAATGTCAGCTGACGCCTGGAAACAGTCAGTGTTGCCAAGGCCAGAAATATAAATAGCAACCCTCGTATAGCCACTCAGTTTGAAAGCTAACTTTGCAGTGAGAATCTACACTCAAACAGAAACAATGCCCGTTTGCTTGCCTTTTAATCTAGATATAAATTCCAAACTTTCGGCAAATCTTTTTATGAATTTTTAAAATTGCAGTATCATGTTATTCATGTCCATATGGTTTCCAATGTATATCGAAAAGCTCATTATCTGAGTTATCATGGTAGGACGAAAATCTCAAATTCAAGACTTTTACCTTTGACATGTATTGATTCACAATGGTAGGGCAACGATCACAAATTAGCGCTCTCTACTTTTGACCTGTTGGAGACAAACAATGGTAAGACAGAGAGCATAAATTAGAGTTCGTAACCTTTACACTGCTGTAGTAAAAGGACATCTATTGATCTATCGTGGTAGACCAAAAATCACAAATTAGAACTCTCAATTTCTGACACATATCTACTATGGTAGACTAAAAACCACAAATCATAACTATTAGAAAATCAATGGTAGGGTAAAGAAAATCTTTGATCTGCTGTAGGACATGCATTGACTCACCACGGCAGGCTGAAGGTCACAAATCAAAACTCTCAATTTTTGACATAGTTACTATGAAGGAACTTATATTAATCCACTATGGTAGACTAAAAACCACAAATCAGAACTGCTAGCTTTAGTTAAAGATTAAAAATTAGAGCTTTTAAGCTTTTACATGCTACAGAGTGACTTATGTTTATCCACCATGATAAGTTAGTTCAATCTTTGATGAGCTAAAGAAAAACATGGACTGATTTGCATGATAGGCGGAAGATCGCAAATTCGAGCTTTTAATTTTTAATATGCTTTAAAGGAAAAATTCTAGGCCACAGATCATAGATTAGAGCTCTTAAGCTGTGATTGACCCGCCATGGTAGGTTGAAAATCGCATGTTAAAGTTCTCAAATTTTGAAATGATGTACAGAAGCAATACTAGGCTGCAGATTACAAATTGCAGCTCTTGACTAGGACACACTGTACAAAGATCACAAATTAAAATTCTTAATCTTTGACATTTTATACTGTATTATATTGATTTATCCAAACAGACTAAAAATCACAAATTAAACCTCTTAACTTTTGTCCTGATGTAGAGAAGTAATAAAGGCGAAAGATCACAAATTTGAGCTTTCGACTTAAGACCTGATGCAAAGGAGCGATGGTCGACTAAAAATTACAAATTAGAACTTTCAGCTTTTGATGTTCTATGGAAGAGAAATGGTAGGCCAGAGGTTGCATATTAAAGTACTCAACCCTTAGCGTGCTATAGAGCGACATTTATATTAATCCTCTTTGGTAGAACTCGCGACTTGTATTATGTTTTAAAGGCATAAAGTTAGGCTTAAAGTTCTTAAGCTTTGATTTATCTACCATGGAAGGTTAGAAATTGCAAGTTAAAGCTTTCAACTATTGAACTGATGTACAGAAACAATGATAGGCCACAGATCACAAACTACAGCTGTTAACTCTTAATATGCTATACTAGGACACAAATTGACCCAGTACAGTAGACAAAAATCACAAATTAAAACTCTCAACTTTTGATATGCTATGGAGTGTATTATATTGATTTATTATGGTAGGCTAAAAATTACAGATTAAGCTTCTTAACTCTTGATTTGATACAGAGAAGTAATTAAAGCCAAAGATCACAAATTTAAACTTTCAACTCTTGACTTAATACAGAAGAACAATGGTGAGCTAAAAATTCCAATTTAGGACTATCAATTTTGAACTTGTTATGGAGGGAAAATGTTAGGTCAGAGATATATATCGATCCTTGTTGGTGAGACAAAGTTCATAAATTAGAGTTTTCAAGCTTTGATCTGCTGTAGAAAGACAAGTATTGATCTAGCATGGTAAGCCAAACATCACAAATTAGATCTTTCAAATTTTGATCTGTTGTAGAAGGAAAACTATGTGGTAGATCAATACGTGTTCCGGCCACATGGTAGGTAAAACAATACAAATTAGATATCTCTAGCCTTGATCGGCTATGGAAAAAAACGTATTAATCTACCATGGTCGGCCAAAAATCACAGATTAGGGCTTTCAAGTTTTGAAATGCTGGAGAGGGTCATGTATTGAACCGCTTGAATCGTTAGCCCAAAATTACTAATTAAGTCTACCAAGCTTTGATGTGCCATATATCACAAATTAGACTTCTCATCTTTTAATTTGCTTTAGAGACTACACAATGATAGGCCAAAAATCGTAAATCAAAGTGCTCAGATTTTGACATGCTATAAAGAGACTGGTATTGGTCTATCACTGTAGTTCAAAGATCACGAATTGAAATTCTCAAGCTTTGACTTGATACAGATGCGCAATCTCATCTTTCTTTCATTTGTGCTAGGGTATGTATTGACCAGCAAAGTCCAACTGATACTTAGGTAGTTCTTAAATAATACTCAAGTATAAACTTTTTTAGTGAGAAAAGATTGGAACATAAACGAAATAACAGAGGATTTGTCCAATAAACATAAAGAGGCCTTGAATTTTGTATACTGAACCATTTAATTACAGTAAAACCGCGGTTTTCGTTGACTTTGGTAATCGTCGGTTTTAGTTTTCATCAATCTTTTCCGCGAAAAATTTGTTTCGATTTTCGTCAGTTGCCACGTGATTTCGCTGATAATTTTGCAAAAACAAAGGGTGACTCACGCGTTCTCTTGCTCAGTGTGGCGTTGTTTCTCGTTGTGTTAGGATTGCTTTGGTTTTTGTCGGTTTCGGATTTCGCTGATTGTTTTCGGATGGATTATCGAGGTTTTACTGTACATCAACTTTGTTCGCACTTAGAATAGAAAAAATATAATCTTAAGCAGGGTATTAACTTGTTCAAGAGGTACTTTTAGTAATGATCTGTCCACAATCTACTGGCGATCTGTCTTTCTGAAAATATTATTCACGAATCAAAGAAGCTAATAAAAACTGTCTTTATAAATATAAATAAATCACAAAAAAAAGTTTAGCAGGAAATTTGACAACTCTGTATATACAATGAGCACCAAGATAATGTCCAGGTGTTTTATTCATGCGTATAATTTTAAAAATTTCGTCGCTGTCTATACATTTCATTGTGTTTGTGCTTTTATTGTTAGTTGTACAGTCTTCTTTTAATTTTTAAAATTAATTAATTAGAGTTGTGATTTTTAACAAATAATTTAGGAAAATATGTTTAGAAATGAAGTTACACTTAATGGTAAATACAAGCAAGTTTACATGTCATTAGTAAATTAATGTTTCATTATTTTAGCTTTTGTATTGGATAGTTCCTGCTTATGTCTTGATAACAAAGTAGGAAAGCAGCCCAAAAGTGTGATTGAAAAAGTGGTTATGGATATATGCAGGCCATTATCAGAACTAAAAAGAAAATTAGAACAAAAATTGTATCAATGTCTCTCTGGTTACGTGTTTGCATTGCTGGATCATCATACTGTAAGTTATCTTAATTACAATTATTATAATTTGATATAGGAATAAATAATATTTCAGATGAATGATTACACGAAATTACTTAGTGGACCTTTAAAGGTAAAAGAAATGAGATTGGTAACTGTTCGGATATGTAAACGTTCAAAGACTATAAACATAGTTGAGGTTATAAAAGAATATAATACTCCTCATCGTATCGGTGCGTATGAAAAGATATTGAGAAGCTGTTTTGCGTTCCAGCAGCTAACCATCTCAAGTGCACTAATTCTTTTGTTTTAGGTGACCAAGCAAGTAGTACCACTTCTGAACAAGATTTGTCCGAGTCAATTCTTCATAACTACCTTACGTTAAAAGACGTGCATCAGCTTCCTCCGAATCCAACAGATTGGTAAGTCAACATGATGAAACATTATTTAATTATGAAGTCATGTTTCTGAACTTCAAAACAAATATTAGATGCATTACTGACAATAAAATCATCTCTTCTTATTTTTGTGGTTTCTAGGAACAACTCGCATGCTCAATATTGGGTGCAGCAAATCTGTCGACACATTGGTATGCAAGATATAGAACCTGGAAATATTTTAATCACAAGCAAAGACTTATTGGAAAAGGATAAGGCATATTTCCAAAACATATTTCCGGAAGATTTTATAGATATCTTTTGGAAACATATAGTCTTACTTAGGGTAGCAATAGTTACCGGTAAGATTTTCATTAGTTACAGCATTTGATTAATTTTTTAAGATTTGTATTTAATTTTAAATACAGAAGGAAACGGTCTGTTAGAAAATGAAGTACCATCAACGTCAGAAAGATCAAATCGAAATTGTTTTAGAAATTGGTTGGTAGCGTTTGATTTTCAAAAGATGCAAATAAAACATGAAATACCTGCTGACCCAGAGCAATGGTAATTATATAAAATCTAAAAGTATTTCATAAATGATTTTTTTAATTACTGGTCTTAGGAATCAAACTCATATCGTGTATTGGGTACAGTGGGCTGTTTGCCGGTTTAATGTAAGAGAATTTATTTTATCAGAAGTAAATTCAGGAAAAAAGCTGGTAGCATTGACCAAAGAAAGATTTTTGAAACTGATGCCTGCTGATTATAGTGATGTCTTTTGGGTTCATCTACAATTGTTAGTAAAAACTAAAATAGTTGGTAAGTTTTGATAATCAATAAATTCGTATTTTTAACATAAAGTTTTGTTTTAGCTGCAGTGCAGAAGAAAAGCTACAATATACCTGTGGAGAGGAATTTTAGAAGTGTAGAAACAAAGAAGTACGAGCTGTGGCATTTTCTTCTGGAACTTCTGAAAGATCCACAATACAGAAATCTTATTATATGGGATGGTAAGTTTTCGGTTAAAATGTAAGCTATAGCTTGAACTCACAGATTGACTCGGAAAACACTGAACATGTATTCCGAACACTCGCGAACAACAAATAGATAGCGACAAAAGTACACTAACATCAAAGATTTATGACATATAGCATAGGTAACCAGATAGATTATCTAGTGCAAACGCAAGCAGAAAATCTGAAAATACAACTTCTGCCTATCACAGTCAATAAAAACAACAAGTTGTAAGTTTCTTATTCATTGATTGTCACATTCTTACAATAATTTAATTTTGCTTGTATTATTATTATTTTTAATAATTTCAGGTGAAGATAAGAAGTTTGAACTGAAAGATCCGCTGGGGATACTCAACCTATGGAACGATATCAAAAATAACCCGAAGATGAATCGCAAACAATTCTCGCAAAAGATGGCCAGTTATGATAAAACTAATATAATATCGAGATTAGCTAAAAACAAACGCACTTATAAGTTTGAAATTAGTTTAGATCATTTGCTGTAGTCTTACCAGGTCAAAAGTGAACAAATCAAACCTGATACTCCTACTGATTATGCTTTATACAAAATGTCAACAAGTAAGAAACAATTTTATGCAATTAAATTATTCGATGTGGAACTTATGTATTTTTTATACTGTTTTTGTGTTAAATTTATTCTTATTAAAGCTACTATTTCTTGAAACTGCGTTTTTCTATTTAGCAACTTTTCATTATTCTAACTCTCTTTAAAGTACCTCAGTTTTATTAGGATGGGTAAAGTGGATCTTCTTCCTGCTCGCATGTTGCATCCTTCATCTCTTGCTCCGAATTTAGCGCAAAAAAGTTTCATAAATGATTACGAGCAGAACCCTTTATTAGTCAACAATTTATTAATAGCGAACGATGCACTCTTTTATCTAAATGGATTTGGCAACAACCAAAACCTTCCTCTATTGCTCCGAATGTAACCCAAAAGAGCTTCATGAACGATGACGGGCAAAAACCAAGTGTTTTAGAACAATTTATTGATGAGAATGATGCAAACTTTCATTTAAATGAATCTCTTCGCAAGCCAAACTTCATCTCTTGCTCCGAATTTAACGCAAAAAAGTTTCCTAAATAATTACGAGCAGAACCCTTTGTTAGTAAACAATTTATTAATAGCGAACGATGCACTCTTTTATCTACCAGGTGTATACCTATGAAATGAGACTTTCAGCTATTAGACCACAG